>VZTB01003116.1:342786-430518 GCA_013397245.1 Thryothorus ludovicianus | reverse complement strand
AAATATAAATATATCAAATATATAGAATATATTTCACAAAAGACTTTTGTGAAAAATAATTTTTCACAAAACTCTTTTGAAAGGACAAAAATTAAAAGCATGTAAATCTAAAAATGGCACTAAGAAATTCAACTTGACAGCATTAGAATCAACCACCCCTGCCAGTGTTCTGAAGAACAGTCTCAGAAAAAAGCCTCAACACTGTGCTAGCTCTTGCTCACAACCATAAGTAAAGCAAGACATGCTGCCTGGAGAAACCTGCATATCCTACCAACACAGCAGGTCAGATTCACCATTGAGAGAAATGCACTTGTTGAGCCCAAGATCACACAGGCAATACATATAAAGGACTTTCTACAAGAGGTACAAGTCCTCATCTTTGGTGTTATAAAGAACTCAAATCTTCAGGAAAAAAAAGGAGGTGCATGAAGGGTTTGAATGCTCAGGAAGAAATATTCTGATTTTGTTTGATATAACATTAAAATACCTAGAATTTAATATTTTCCTTAATGAAAAATTCTCTGGGAAAGCATACTTCATCATTACCAAATAGCTGGAAACATCAATGCACTTGATTACATTTACAATCCAATTTCAAGCTATTCAGGAATAAATTGCTTCATACTGTATAGCGACATGCTCTTTATTTCTCTGTCATCCAATAGTCTCATAATACATAGAAATTATGGTTGTAGCACCATTTATGAGCACTTACATTTCACATAGAGTTTTCGTTGGTTTTCTCACTACTGAGGTTTACCCTTATCAAGCTGTACCATGCAGAAATTTCCATACATAAATTACTTCAAAAGCAGATTTTTCTCCTAGATGTACAGTTCATTAGCTCAGCTTTTTTCTGTGACATAAGCTTGAGATTTAGCTCCACATTCCATATTTATATGAATGTAAATTTTAGAAATGTGATTCCTGTTATTCCTTGCTTGGCATTTTGGCTGATCAGCTCTTATGAAAACCAGGATGCTTATTTTACATCTAAGTTTGAATTCTATGATTACAATGACTCTTTTTAAAGCTTTGGACTTAAAATTTTTAGTTGTAGCTATTTTGGGGGGAAAAAAAATCAAAATAATTTTGTTTCCATTTATAACACTTTAGGAAGTACTGTATCTGTATATTAATAAACCATAAGCCTTTTCTAAATAATTTATACTGCCCTGTATCAGAGATTACTTGGTCCAGTGGTAAATATTCAGAATGAAAAAAATCCTAAACATGAGCAAATTTCAAACTGTCTTCTTTCTTACTCTCCAAAAAATCCTAAACATGAGCAAATTTCAAACTGTCTTCTTTCTTACTCTCCAAGACTGAACAATAACACTGAACATTTCTTTAGGTATCCATATGCTGGTTTATTTTCAGCAGATGGTCCCTAATAGATTGTTGTACTGTTGGTATGGTTACCCAAAGCAAATTTTTGGATCTTGACATATCTCTTCTCCAGACTTATGATCTCTCATATATATTTAGTAGAATACAAATGTACCCTAGGGGAAACCCATCATATAACTTTTTGTTATACACACAAAAACTCTAGCAAGATTTAAAAAGAAAAGAAAAATCCTGGAAAAATATAAACATTTACAGTCTGAAAACTGATGTGGAAAAATATTTTATAATTTACAGAAAGAACTGATTAGATAACACAAGCTACATTTATGCTAATTCAGAAGTACGTCTACATAGGATTTAAGTGAATAAATGAGATGTGGCCTGTGAGGTTCTGACCTAAACCCTCTGTCAATGTAATCTGGAGAACTTTGCTTCATCTATTTTTAAAAGATTAAGGTAATGGGTAACTTTTTTTAAACCTCTTCAGGACCTTGGTGAGGAAAAATGTAGATTGCAATAAATCCTAAATTCCATAAGTGGCTTGAAAAACTTGTGGAAAAGTTTATAGCTAGAGATGACACTCATTCTACAAACTTCCTCACAGAGGTTTTCAAGTGAGGGATGGGGAAGTCAATCAACAGACACAAGCTGAGAAGAGGAGGCAGCAGCCATGAACTCGTAAGTGTGCAGCCTCCAGCTGCTTCCTTCTCTCTGATTCCTGCCTCCCCACCCCCAGGGACACCGTGCAACCACAGGATCTGGCAGCTTCCCTGCAGCTGGCACCACACAGGGCAGGAGCACACAGCCAGCTGCTGCCCACCCCGACCTGGGGGATGAGGATTGGGCATTGCTCAGGGTGGCCCAAATGCCCTGATCCCCAGAAAGAGCCCTGATGATTTCTTTATATGCACCTGTTTTTGAACCATTAAATGTACAAGTTCTGGAGGTGGGGTGGCCGGATTTATGTTAAAAAATGGAGCGTGAAGACAATGAGCTAAAATGTCTGAGAATTCCTGCACTGCTTCACTCAGGTAATAGAATTGCTTCTCAGAAACAAAGAAACAAAAGAATAATTTCTCAAAAATAAGCTGAGAGAGATTTCTACAGCATAACAAATAATTCTGGAAAGTAGTTATTTTTCTTCATTATACAAGAGACCACCTTTCTCAAAACTCCTACTGCCTTTTTCATTATGCATATTTTCTGGTTTAAGTGGAAAAGATTGTAACATAAAACTGTCTCTTTTACTGCACAGTCCTATTCCATGTCTAGAGCAGACTCACTACTTTGCTCCATAACAGTGGCATCCTGTAGGGAGCTAAGGTGTCCTAATAATCCACACAGGGGAAGAAATGTACATTGTAGGGATCTGAGGAAGCTGTAGTTTTTCAATTATTGACTTTTTAGCCACAACATAAAAGTTTTAACATTTTCATGAGCCCATTCTTCATAAAGAAAATTGAAAGAAGATTCAATTATAGAGAGAACTGCACGCATCAGCAAGAGGAGCCTTTACATCTTTGCACACCTCATCAGCTTGAGCTAAAAGAGTCACTAGTAGCTATCAGGATCTGTACAACTGCATAATAGGAGGACAAGGAACATATTTTGCCTGTAGGTTTTATAGATGCATAGTAACAGAAAAAAGAAGAGTAAAATTCAAAAATCCTGTGTTCAGATTTTATGCTCTGCCCACACTTCTTGTGCAATCATTTTGGCCAGTCCTAATTTCAAGTTTTTTCTTGCCTCTTTCTCCGTTCTCAATCCCGCTTTCCTTTTCTAGACTACATCCCTACATTTCAGGCCTCCCATTCTGCCACGAAATTTCAATCTTAATCTAATTTTAAACCATTTTAATCTCATTTTAAATCTTCAATTACACTTTGCCACCTAAATACCATAGGCAGGCCCTGCATTCCATCATACTCAGGTTTACTGATCACTTCTTACAGACTTCCTGTCATTGCTGTCTTTGAAACTTAGTTTCAATGGGAATTTTATTCCAAATTCAGTTTCTCTCTTCAATATATTCTCCCAGTATATAATCCCAAGATTTTCCTTTTTTTTTCTTTTTTTTTTTTTTAACCTGGACAGGCTTCTCTGTTGAAATCATTAGCAGCACACCTGATCTCTCCTCTTCAGTCTCTTTCCAGTTCCCAATCTCTTGGGTAACGAAGTTCCCTTGCAATGCCAGACTCCCTTTCCCATCCTACTGTCAAAACCATAATTTTTACAATCTCCTATCCATCTTTGCAAGGCATGAAGACCTCAGCTCTCTTCAGTACTCTTATAGTAGGCCAAATGGATGACAATAAGTTTGCCAGATGGCAGCCTGACAGGCATAGCTATGTCAGGTTAGACTGATAAGTCATTTTTGTCTGTTGTGATTGGTTGTAGCTTTCTTATCCCATGATACTGGTAATACAGAGAAAAGTTTATGAATTATCATGAAGGAGTATAATAATGTTGGCAAAACTATAGCAGCACAAGCCTCAAGATAAGAGGCTGCTCTACATCCCTTATGTCATTATATTCTGTATTTATCTTATAACAACTTTGTCAACATAAAGACATATGCCACCAGAAGTCTACAGTGGTAGTAATAACTGAGTACAATATTTTCAGTGAAAACTGAAGATAAAACATCCATTCTCTGATGCCACAGTTGAAGAATTAAGTCCAAATAGACAAAGCCAGATTATAGTCTGTTTTGAGTAAAACAAGCTTATCATGGCAGCATCAACTGAGATGTATTGTACTTTCAAATACAACAAATGCAACAAGGTAACATTGTGACCTAGATCATCTTCATGTTTAATGTAGCCATCTACACTAAATGCACAAATGGCCAGATGCATGTCTTTGTAGGAGCAGAATTTATAAAATTTGTGGAGGCTTTAAGTACCACTGCTTTGAATTTCTTACTATTTTGGTATTTATCAAAAGAGCCTGGGCTTTATTTGGCATGCAGGAGTTGTGCAGGAGCAGTCACTGAGCAGGACTGCTTTAACACCCCCAAAAACCCAAGATAGTGCAGATCCCATCAAAATAGACAGCTCCTCATCCTTCTAAATTTACCAGAAGGGCTGCCTTCTGTAAACGGTTCAGCTAGCTGAAGCTTCCCCAGGACACCACAGGCTCTCCTGACACTGATACTCTCCTCTCTCTCTTATCCACAGCCAGCCCTCCTGCTGCCAAGGGAAACAAAAATCCAGTCTCCACCCCTCTCCGAGCAGAAGTCATTCTGCCGCCCAAAACAACAGAAAGGAGACGTATGACAACCAGAATTGCACCTCAATTATAACTGTTACAGTTATTTTTAATACTAATTCTATTCCACTTTCCATTATCTCTGCTAACCTCTTCAAAACTGAAAAAAAAATTATTTTCCCCTACTGATTTTGTCATTTCCATTTGACAAAAATTGATCCCCTTGCACCCCTCTGTTTCCAGCTAAAACTAATGCATTTCTAATTTGCTTCCTTTGAGTCCTAACAAGATCAAAGATGGTGACAGAGCTCTGGGAATTTTGCAAAATTTATCCTTAGTAGTCTATTAACAGAATGAGTGTATTCTGAATTTTATTGTTTATTAATTTCCAGTAACAGAGGAGTGGATATATAAAAGGGTGAAAATAAAATAGACTTTTGAAAGCTTTATAAACAGCAGTTAGTGAGAATCTTCAACTAATTCAAGACACTGTAACTCATTAAGTTCCACTGTCCACTCCAGTAATATGGAGCGTATTATTATTTAAAATTCTGTATATTTTCTCACACTGAGACAGATGTCCATTAATCTCTTCAAAAAGTCATGTTGTTCACCAAAATGTACAATAAATGTACAGAAGCAAGCTTGCCCTATCTGATGAAGATAAACAGATTTACTCATCATATTCTCTCCCTTACTTAACACCCACTTTCAAGAAATGAATTAACAAGTATTTTCAAAAGCCACACAGAGATTCTTTTACTCTGTGAAGAAATTTCACTGTTGACAAACATTTTCCTGATGAAAATATTGAGGATGACAGGCAAAGGTGTTATGCCTAAAGGTCATACAGATTTTACTGTCATACTTTTATACAGGTAGTAACTGAAGTCATCACAAATGAATAGGATCCACAATACTTAAATAATTTTGGAACTCTGTACTACTCTGATTTTAATTTTAATACCAGTCTGCTCTGTCATGACACAACTAATTCAGAAAGCATTAATGTGCTTTTTTCACATGGCACTACCTTTGTGCATTTGTCAGTTTAGATATTGTTTGCAAAATTTTCTGTTTTCTGTGCATCCATAGAAAGAAAATGCTTTGGCTGCAAACTACATGTGCAGAAAATGGAAATGTCATTCTTGCAAGACATAAGTAAAGAATGCCACGTTTTTCAGTCAATTCCTAAAAACACTTTTATCTATTCTGGCAAATCAAAGACAGAAAATATATGACTAGTAAACACTTATCATGGATAGCTGATTTGTTTTACATAAAGAAAATTGTCGTACTTCATGATTCATGCTTGTGATTTGGAGTGAGATATCTAAATAAAGAATTCTTTAAAGCTTACAAGACAAAATGTGTTATTGATTTAATTCTAGAATATTGAAGAAGGTGGCCTAATAGCCTTGATGTTTCCAGTATCACTAAGAGCAAAGCAGCTCATTGGTCATCATCCAGATGTCTGAAAGTTTATCACCCTTATACTGGTCAGTGTTTTTTAACTGACTTTAAATAATTTTTAACATCCAACTATGCATAATCAATTGCAATTTGCAGTTGGTGATGAAGAACAGGGGCAATAAAGAACTTGAGGATTATGTTTAATTAACAGACAGTGAAATTTTATATTGAGTGGCAACTTGCAGATCTAAAATGTAACATTTAAAAAAAATGAAGCTAAAGCTCAGTGACAATTCATTGCAGTATCTGTTCACTCCTATGTGAAATGTATTGGAGAAATTATAAAATTCTGAGGATAATAAAGGTTATGAAGTAAATGCTTTTATGTGTTAGACTGTAATATCTCGTGTAACTTCACTAATTTAAATATATTTGTATCAATACAGGCGAAAAGATATTTGTAATACAAAATTTCATTTCTCAGGAAGGCAAAATCCTTCTCATCTTTGTTAAAAATCTTTAATATAGGGAGTGTAAGATCCTTGGGAAAAAAAAATAAAAATCTATAGAAAATACTCTGGTAGTATAAACTGATAGGTTGCAGTGGGCTATTCACACATGTGCGAAGAGGGGGGTTTCCGTTTCACTCCACCCAGAGAATCCTTATTTTGGTATAGAATTCTTTTTCTAGTTTTAGTTAGTTTTAAGACATTTTGTATTTACTCATCATTATTTTTAACAATGAATGATAATGAAATGGAGCAAACCTGACATGACCAAATAGGAGGGGGAAGTACTAGGTGATTGTGTTCCTTTGGTGCCAGAGTAATAGATCCAGTTTCAGACACAGCATGTAATTCCTTAATAACCTCAGACATAAATCCTCTTAGAAACTGAGTTAACTCTCTCCCTGTCTGTCTGAAGTCCAGTCCTTCTAAGGGAATGATGTATCCCATTGTGACAGACTCCCTACATATTGCAATTGTGAAAAAATAACAGGGTTAACAAAAAAAAAAATTAATATAGCTCTTTTATGACCACACAGGGGAAAATGGAGGAATCTGACAATCTGAACATTGTACTGCTTAATTTGGTTATATATAACTCTTTATTGGTTATTAGAATAAAACTATTCAGATGTACATAGGAACTGCACTTGGCACTTCTGCTTGCTCTATAAAAATATTGTTTTTCTGTTTCAGAAACACTTCTCTTAATGTTTTTACCAGCAAAATGTTTTCTGTTTTGTTTTTTTCTAATTTTTTAATAAAATCACCTGATAAAAAGTACTTCACATAGCAAAAGAAGCTTAACGGGAAAAATATCATGAAGAGCTGCGCTACTCCTAAGCTGAGCCTAATCCTTTACATAAAACATGCTGCACCAAAAATGACAGAGGCAACTATTGTGGTTCAATTCTGATCGGTCTTGGAGTAAATTTATGCCATTTCAGTGATAATTTGAAATAGAAGTTATAAGCAGGACTTTCTCTTTCCTCCTCCTACCAATTTGTGAGAAATCCTCAGGTAATACTCATGTCTCAGACAAACATAATCAGAAAACATTTCATAAAATGAATCTACCAGAAGGTGACCTCTGGATGCTGAAGCAACATACTAAGAGGGAGCAGAGAACCAAATTCCCTTTGACATTTTACAGCTAACTCCACTGTCCATCTCTCATGATAAAGACTGGAGGGCTGATGCTTGACTCCAACTCTCAGAAATTAAACAAGAAACCAAAAAGCCCTAATGTCAAAATATTCAGGGTCTTTGGATGTGACACATGAACAGTCAGCATGGCTATGGAAATCCAGGAAAGGTATGAAAACAATTACAAAATGGTATTAACAAGGCAACAAGAATAGAGTCCATTTCTCCTCACCTTTTTCTTCATTTTTACATTTTTGAAAATTGCATGGACTCTCCACGTTTTCGCAAACATTGCTCCAAATGCAGTTGTGTATCCCACTGTAAGAATCCATGTTCGGACCTAGAGATGTATATACATGGAAAAAAGACAAAGTTACTTTGATATCGTAATTTAAGACAACTATTTTGCCAAGACCCTGAGAAAAAAAATCTGAAGAACTTCAAAAAATTTGGTATTTAATCATTATTCATTCATAGTGTACTTGTTTTTTTACTCATCCTTCCATTCCCTCCTGAACTAAAATCTGGATACTGAATTAGCTATCTCTTTCATATATAAACCCTCAAATCTCTTAAAATATTCTGCTTTTTTTTTTTTTTTTAACTTTTATTGTGTTCTTTGCAGATAGAGGAAAGAGCCAGTGGAGAAACTCAAGAGACAGATATAAAAAGCACTCAGGGAGCTAATATTAACAGCAATATTTTGAACAGAAATGAACAGAGAAACAGAGATGTAATTCAGACTAAATAAGAAAAGATTATCGTATGCGAGATATGCATCACTCAGTGGAAAACCTGAGCATCTGAGCACTCTGGAAAGATAAGAACCACAGATTTTAAATTATCCTATGAGATAAAAATGGCAAAACAGGAACATAGTTTTGGTCAGCAAGCTTCACGGACAATACCTGAGTCCATGATAATACCTGCAAATGTGGTCTAAGAAAAATGAGGTTGTGAGCTTGCACAGAGCAATGGTATAATAGGACCTGAGCTGGCCACAGCTTTGACACACACAAACCACAAGATTTTAAAGCTAAAATAGAATTTATGTCTTTAGTGTGAAAAAGAGACTAAATTCTTTCTTTATTTTTCTTATTAATAGAAAGCCTTTAAATTGACCAAGAAAAACAGAACACAGATTAAAAAAGCTTTTTCTGCAATTCCTCCCCTGCTCACACAGGCCCTCACTTTGGGACTTGGTTTGAGCTAGGACAGAGACCTTCAGAGTTGCAGTAAGCTCTGCACAGACCTCTCTAATTCCTTGGAAGTTTCTGTTTTCATTACCATGCAGGTTTGGCTGCTTGAAAGCTTTTTTTTCCCCCTCAACAGGCCATTTTCTTCCCAAAGATGGATCAGAGACCACAAAACCTAGCAGGCAGAAGACCCTGTGAGAGGCACAGCATAGAGCTGGAAGCCAACAGTTGAATTTGAGATCCTGAGAAATCACAAGGATAAGGAGTAACCTCATCCTCCTTCTAGAGACTCCACATGCACCAGCCCATAAAAAGGGAGACTGCACAAAATTGAACATGAAGTAAAAAACCAAAGTGCTCTACCTTGCAGATAAAAAAACAAGGGGAGAGACAATAGCTAAATAAAAGGAAAGGAGAGCTAAAAAAAGTAAAGTCAGCCTTCTTTTGGCCACATTGACCATGCATGCCTGGCCAGCAGAACTGTTTTGTAATATAAAAAAAAAATCTGACTTACAGAAACTAGGATTTTCTAAGAAAGCATTTGGGAAATATTCTTTAGAGAACCTAAAGGCAATGCTTTTCATTAGAAACCAGCCTAGTTTCACATCTAACTTCTGGGGAGTTTGGGATTTTTAATTCGTTATTTCAGGGTGTGAATATTGATGAGAAACTAGGCATTCTAGTAAGATTCAAAACTTGACATCTAAGATAAACCTTAGGAATAATATAGATGTTTCATATCAATATGTTAGCTATTTTTTTGCCTCTGCAACTTTTCCAGAATTTCCATTTTTGTATTAAAAACATGTTCTTTTTACACAAAATTATCTATGGAAAACAAATTCTGATTTTTAATAGTATTTATTGACTAGGTAGCAAGGCAGGGAAAAGAAAAAAAATCAAAAACTCATTCAAAAACTATTGATAAAGCAATAAAATTAATGCAGTTCCTTAAAATAAATGAATATGACATTTATGGTCCAAAAGGGTGAATTAGCAAAAGGAAAGTGGTTCTTCACTATGAGAGTTGTGAGGTGCTAGAACAGGTTGACCAAAGTCGTGGATGTCCCATCTCTGAAGTGTTCAAGGCCAGTGGATTTGGCTTTGAGCAACCTGATCTGGTGGCATCCTTGCCCATGGCCATGGAATTGGAACTAGATGATATTTAAAGTACCTTCTGACCCAAGCCATTCTGGGATTCTATGAAAAGTACACACAGCCTCATGAGTCTTAACATTAGAAAATGTTGTGATTGTGTATAGAAGACTGTTTAGATATTTGTACGTGTATATTAATGACTTAGTTTGGCATTTAATGTTGTGGTTTATCTGTAGCATTGCTGGCAATGACCCTGAATGTAATTGCTGATAATGACTCCTTGCTGGTTAATCTTGCTATTAATAAAACCAATAAAACAATTGTGATTAGATTCATGCTACAGGAATTTTGCCACTTTGTGACATTCTTGAATGTGATATTGAAAAAGATACGCTCTTAAAGAAATAAACAAAAAAATTAGAAAAAAAGGAATAGATACTTAGGCCAGCAAAGCATTCTTTTAAACTTAATATTTTTCAAGTTTTTGCTGATTAACCACTATCTTGCATTATGCTTCAGTAAAACCACAGTTAGATCAACTCTGAGGGATTTAAAAATACATTTCATATTCATGTTCATACTAGCCAGTTACAATTTTTTTTTTACTTCATATCACTAACCATACTTAGCATTCAATCTTTTTGCTGCTATTAATAAGTATTCAGATCTTTTGTGTACAGCTTAGTGGTATATTTGGCAAACAGATACTTGGTATTTTCGTGTTTCTAATAGGACTCTGTTTTGTTCTTACTGAAACTAATTGGCTCTTGAGAATACTAATAAATTCAATTATGCTCATAATATGTTTCTAAATGAATATTCAGAAAAATTTTATTTCTAACATGTTTGATTCAAAAAAATTTATGTATTCCTGATTAGGATTGTTCATATTAGAACAACATAACTACTGTCTCTATCAGAAACATTCTAGCTTAAATATACCAGGATTTTGTCAAAATAAGATCATTGTTGCTAAGAAGGAGATGGTAAGTTTCAGATGAAAATAAATTTTTAATTTTGAAGAAAATGACCTCAAATTTGTCTGCTATAATTCATTAATGCAGCTGGCAAAATGAAAAATTTAGAAAACAGCAAAAGTCTCTGAAATTCTTGTATCTGCTCATTTATATTCTTAAATGTATTATACCTTCATATCCTACTAATTTGAAAGACCATGATAAAAATATCAGTAGTTGAAGAGCATGACCATGGTGTTATACAACTGATCAGTAATTCTCTCACGTTGGAAGTTTCTAACAATGTGTTTTGCCAGAAGCTAAAGAAAACCACCCTTCCCTCAGTACTCACCAAACAAGCAGGAAACTGTCACTTTAGTAGACAAGAACTTGCATTCAAATACCTGTTCCTAACTAGACACAAAACCTAAAAAAATTCTTTTTTTTTTTCTTAAATGGTTAAATTATTACAAAATTCTCAATGCCTTCAATTACTTTATGGTATACTTTCAATTATCTGCTTATATGACTTGGTTCCTTTTTTTTTAATAAGATGTGTTGACTATTTGAATATATCCTACAAATATTTTGTTTTCTATATTTCAAAGATTAATATGCAAGTCTCAAAGGAAGTCATATAATTTGGTATACAACAATCAAGCATTCCTGCATAAATAGTAAAATTGAGTTTCTTATGTCTGTTTTCCTTTTAGGTACTACACTATTTTAGTTTAGGATCTATTTTTGAAAACACTATGTAGGAATTTTTGCTTTTTATAAATTACTTGATTGAAGCTCTTACAGTTGCATTAACTGTGATAACTAAAAAAACCTAGAAAAACCTGTGGATAGCACAGTTGATAAACAGTAAACACTGAAAGTACCTTCACAAAGAGATCTTTCTGATAATATTCCAGACTTGAAACAAATATGACTGTGATTTTAAAAAAAAACTTACCTTTGTCTAATATTAAACTTTAAACAAATATTGTTTCAGCTAAAGAGTCACTGCATCTATGAACAAGATGTTCTTACATCTTCTAGGAGCATTACTTTTTTTTTTTCTTTTGACAGTAAAACCCTTCTGTTTTTAACCTATTCATAAGGTGCTTATATTTTTTCAAGAAAGACAATTCTTCTGCCACATAATCAGCATGGATAGGTTAACAATCTTAGGTAAAATTACTTCAAATTCAATCCCCTTTCCTCTCAACCTTGAGATTTAGCTGGCTAGTCTATATTTGCTGCTATTTGATATCTTCACACAAATCTGTCTGAGCCTCTCCCATCATCTCGTTATGGTAATGGTGAAGTGGTCACAAATTATAAATCTGTGTAACAGACATAAAATTTACCTGATATTAGCACTCATTATTAATAAAATAAGCCATTTTATTGTGAACAATGAGTTAGTAAGGGGAAATTAGTAAGTGGTGAAAGTGCCAGAAGCACTCTGAATAAAGGAGTAAAAATCTCTGTTTATATATTCTAAGAATGAAGCTTACAAATAAACCCAACCTTTTAGGTGCTGCTAACTTTCAGATAAACAACAATATTNAAAATATAAATTATAAAATTATAAAATAAGGTTATCTTGGAAAAGGAACTCAATTCATGAAAAGTAAAACTTTCATTTTTCAAGAAGTTCCATTATATTCCTTTGTTTGGCCACCACTACCTATGAAGACCACACAGTTAAAATCCGGCAAGGAATGTCTGAGAAGATCTTGAGTTCATGAAAATGGTAATAGCAATTTCAAATGTAATTGATCAAGGAAGTGATGCATTTTATTGCTTTGTTAAATAGTGAGAAAAAAGTATAACAACCTGAACAGAATACACTACACACTCTGTTTTTTCATGTGGCAGTTTTGTTAATGCTATGTTAATCCAGTTTGCCAATCTCAAGTGGAAAAAGAAGATGGGATTAAAGACTCAGAGTGATGAATAAAGAAACCCAAGAATCAGCACAAAGAACCTTCATGTGTTGTGTTAAAAGTGTCAAACTTCTTATCACTTCTCTAAGTGACTTTTTTTTAATTTTAGATAACAGTTATTTGAATGGGATAGTGAAACTTCTTGGTTCTTTAAGAACTCCTTCAGTTTGTGAAACATTTAGATTATGTTTCTGCAGAAGGATCACTCAGTTTTAACATTCTTGCAAACATACTTTTTCCCACCTCAAGATGTTTTTTGTTTTTTTTAATAAAAGTTGCAAATCTTTCTTTTGTAGGACTTGACACTCCACTCTCCAGTTTTGTTTATGAGCCTCAGACTGATTCACTAAAGGAATATCAATAATGAGCCAGTCCTACACATCCCCTGGGTAGAACCTGCAGTGCCCACAAGGTAAGGCTGCAGCTGAACATTGCTGCTGAGCAGCTCAGTACTAGATTTAGGTACTTAAAAGGAATAAATGTGAGAATAAACCGTGCTGAGCATTTAGCCCTGGAGAGCACAATTGTCCTTAACTGGACAATTGCATTGATTTTTGTGGAGTATGCAGGAGTTAGAAATTAAGCACCTTCTATTTTTCTTGGAAAACTGGGGATATAATGGATAATTATGGTGAACAAAAATGTGTCATCTCAACAAGTTTTCACTGGGTTTTGGCTCTGTTTCTATTAACGATGGCAAAATTGACGGTGTGAGCACAAGCAGACCTCAAAGAATGAGTTCATCCCTTTGAATTCTACTTTTCTCATTTATATCAGACATTTTTTAAAGTTTTTATGACTTTTAGCTCATTTTTTAGAATTTGTGTGGCACCAGCACAGATTTCTGTAAAACATAAGTGGCAATAATGTTAGAGAATTGAATCCTGCTGTTTTCACATAAATTAAATACAGAGGTTCATCGCATGCTGTGAGATCTCCTGTAGTGATTTCTTAATATCCTTTAGATCATTTTTCAGAGTTAATCTATGGGTAGTGTAAAAAATGTTATCATTTCTCCTATTTCTATAAGGGGGTTTTAAAAACTGTCTGCTGTTTCTACTGAAGGAGAGGAAAATATTCTAAAAATATTACCTTAATAAATCTCTGGCAAGGCTATGGTGTGTTTGCCTCAGTATATGACATAATTTTGTTTCTAGGACCTATTCAGCCTTATAACTTTTGTCTGTACTCTTTTTTCTTTACCCTCAAGAAAATGTCATTTACTAAAATAGAAGCTGATCAGGCTCATGTTAAACGCAGTAACAGAACTGCTGTTGAATTAAATAGAAGTGAGATCAGTCTCAGACTGAACGACAGTGAGAACAATTATGGAAGTGATTATACAGAAAAGGGAGATTAAAATTAACAGCTAAACAATTAAGTAGGAAATAAACTGAAGAATACATACAAAATTAAAAAGGCCAGATGAAAAACAAAAACAAAGGCTCTGGTTTCCAGAGACAAAGAAATAGATTAGAGGTCTAAATCCTTTTGCAGTTCATTAGAAGTTGTGTGTCTGTCTGTTGGATTTTCTCTTAAATTCCTGGCCAAAACCAAACAATTGGAGCAAAAGAATTACGCAGCTAGCAAGTTGGACTTTGTCAGTGGTCTGTAATCTCTCCTTCTCTATCCTGTCTCTACACTCCACCCCACCATTTTGTTTCATCTTTCTGTACAAAGAGTGTTTCCAAATGCCCACGTCATGGCTGAGAGCAAACTGAAATTTAAGAGCCTGAGCCCAACCTGCAGTGTGCAAAAACCTTCATGCCTTTTTTTACTTTATCCAAGCCAAAACACTGACCAGGCTCAGTGAGATCACCTAAAATCAGGGAACATCTTCCTGGTTTTAGCAGTGCATATAAGCTGTGCCCTAACTAATGAGATGAACAAGATTAAGCATGCTTCATTTTAGTGCCTATGTAAATTGCAAGACTTAAATCCTCTTATAATTTATGTGACACCTTTGCAGAACACTTTGGAGTGTAAAGGATATTGAAAGGCAATATCTATCTGCAGAATATGTATCTCCTATCAAATCATCAACCCTATATTCAATTATTCGAGACAGATCATTTGCCCCTTCCTAACCCCTACAATGACCCAATGCAGCACCCTCCCCCCAGGAGAAAGTCCTGCTACACATCAGAACTACCAAGACTGAGGAGAGGAGCTCTTCACTCTACTACTACCTAAGGAAACAGGCCTTTCTTTGTGGAACTATGGGTGAAAGCAACGTGGAGTACTCAATATTTTCAGCTCCAAGTTAATAAATAGATTTACCTATTTGAGGAAGATGCATAACAGAGAAGACTATGGTCATCCTCAGGACCATAGTAGTCTTTCATTCCATAGTAGTTCCAACTTGGAAAGACATGACTCATCTTAAATGTAAGACGTGAAATTCTCTGTGGAATGTATTACAGAAGTCTAAACGTTATGATCTTATCTAATATTCTCTCTATTTTAAGTACCTCTATTTAGTATGTCACCTTAAACTCTATTCATAGGATATGTCACTAGCATTTCTAATTTTGAGTCTCTCTCTTCCATTTAATGACTGCTTTCAAATATGTTTCCACTTGCTTGCATTTTTCCAGTCGGCATCACATCTCATTTCACACCCTTACTTCTAACTTCTCCCATTTTTTTTTCTGTTATGATACCATGGTGATTCTGAGATCAAAAACAAAGATAAATCATTCTCATTCTCTATCTCTTTGAAACACTTTGTACTTTGGCGTACATATGGATGTAATGAAATATTGTATTGCTTTTTCTTGTTCTGTGCAACCAGTAAAGTTGCTATTAAGTAAGACATGATCTAATGGTTCAATAATACACTGACCACTTTCTCAGAACTCACTGCTCTGGGTCATTTTAATTCCATATAATTTGAGTTATAAAATATGATACCTAATCTCTAGTTCTGACATGAAACTAAATTATGCTACATTTTCTATTACAAGTTCTTACTGTGAAAACATGGAAGTATTATGTATTTAAATACACTTGACTACTTTTCCATAGAAAATAGGAATACCAAGATAAAAATGTGTGTGTTTAATTTGTTTGGGAACTAATTATCCACTCTATCACTCTATCACAAAGTACACGTTTTATAATTTAAAAGACTAATATAATATCCTTATTCAGCAAATTATTTTACTATACGTTTAAAGTGCTTTGCTGACTCTTAAGTACATTTAACACTTGTTTTTATGTTTCAACATAATGACTTTTAGACCATCTCCTCCTACACTTTGTGCCTTACAGAGTGGAAAGTGGTAGCACAACTTAGCAAATAAATGCTTTGAAACTTTCAGGTGTTACTGGTGTAATTTTGGGTCATGTTTCAGTGTCCTTGGAATATTACAGCATTAGGCATATGCCACATATAGACATAAACTGTTGAAAAGTAAAAAAGAGCTGCTATTGCAAAGCATTTCACCCTCAAAACTGCACTGCAAACAACATGCCCTAGATGAAACAAACCCAGTAATTGAAAATAATATCCACAATTTGGAAACCATTTTTCCTGAATTTGTGAGGACAGAAAAACAGAATACCCTGGATTGTAAGATACCTTAAAGACCACCTACCTATTGCCAACACCCTTGCTGTGGCAGGAACATCTTAGTAAACACAGAAGTTTTAAGGACCTCCTATAAGTTTGCCAAAAATTGTCAGAAACTTAAACAGAGACCACATATAACATATCCAATTAATTACACTGACTATTGTGTAGATACTGCTACTCTGGTGTGATCTCAGCTTCTGAAATACAGAAGACAATGAGGGTGATTACTTGCTTAGACAGGGGATAACTAATGACAGCTTTATTGCTTTGCATGTGCTTGTAAAACTTGAATGAAAACTTTTACTCCCCTTCAAAAAAGAAAAAATCTTCCTTCATTAACACATGGCTCTTTTCTGTGCCTGAGATACAGTTGTTACACCCTGTCGACTTGCCTCAATGGCTTTTTATGATCATTCTCAATTGTAACTGGCTTTTTTTTTACAGACTAAGCCACAGTCTGAAATAAAATGGGAATTTCAAACTAATCTCTCATGGCTAGAATGAGTAATCAAAATCATATGTTTCAAGGGAGATGGATGATGAAGAGAGATTTGTCCTGGCCTGATCCTATAAGCACTGGTATCTGTGAGCAGACCTTATGAAAACACTAAGCATATTGGCCACAGTGGAATCAGGATGTTCATGACATGGAGCCAAATGTATTCTCTGTACTAGCACCTGGTGGATTTTTTGAGGAGAGGAGGAGAAAAGAGTTATTTAACAGGTAAGAGCATTTGCCTCCCATCTTTTTGAATTTCCCAGCACTAATTCAGGGTTTTCTAGATAAAATGAAAGTGCACTGCCACAGCAAATGGTAGCCATATAGAGAGGATATCTAAGAGAAGCATAAGCTATCCTATTTAAAAGAATATAATTGGCGGGAAAAATTTAAAAGAATCATTTTAATGAGTAGGATGTTGAATCTCAGTTCCTTATTGGTGGCTACTGAAGGATTTGTTGCATCTATGACTGTAATACTAATTGCTGACAGAGCTGGAGTTCATAAGATACATCAGTAGTCATGCATAGGAAAACACAATCAGAAATGCTTCTGTACTGGACTGAAAATCTGGACAGCCAAGACTGAGAAGAAATCTCAGACTCTGCTCTGGTTATACAGCATTAAACATGTTAAAAAAAACAAAAACAAAACCAAAAAATCTCTGCTTAAGGCATGAGGTGATATTTCTTAATCAAAGTTTGACTTTAGGGCACAGCATTTCCCCCATCCCATTCTTTTACTGGTTACCTAAGTTGAGTAAATGTTTTACTCAAGTGAAGATCTATCCCTCCATAGCAGATAAACAGACTTAACATAATGTTACAGACACAAATTAGAATAAAAGGAAGAGATATGTAGGATTTGACAAAAGAAGCAGCCCACAGTTAAATTTTGCTGCATTTAGAAAATGAGACTAGTGATTACATTTTGAGAGGAAGATTAGAGAAAAATCAGATAGACGAAATGTTCTAGCTCAGAGGCACAAGACTTTGGACATTGGTTCATTTTTCAGAGTTAAGACTGAGCTGTTTCACATGTAAAGAAGGACTCAAATTTAGTTTTATATAGCTACATTTTGATGGAGATTTGTTTCCTAGAACAGCTAAATGCTGATAAGTACCTCTGGTTCCCACCTTCCTTCTGTTCAGCAGTGCATGGCTGCTCCCAGAGGAGGGTTGTAGCCCAGTCATAGGATCGCCTGCAGCCTGGCAGGGAAGTCAGGACCTCTGGATATAAGCCCGTCAATATTGAGCAGACATTAAGACTTAAAAATTGTGTCCCATGCCACTAGATCCTTCTGCAATGGAGGATGAGAAAAGAATGGGGATTGACATCAACAGTGGATTCCTAATGATACTTCTGCTCCATCAGAAGCTATTTCACAGAAAAGGATGCAATTCCAGGGTAAAAAATGGATGATGTCATCTTCCATTTCCTATTGGCCCCTTTGAATTCACAGAGTCATAGGCTAGTTTGTGGAGGTGAACATGATCATCCTTTTCAAATATTTAAGGCATTTCTTTCTACTAGCTGTATTGAGAATTAGAGTTCTTGTTGTAGGAAGACTGGATATTCTTTCCTTCTCCTTTCCTTTGCTGCTAAAGTTTAAATGTCTGAAATACAGCTGTGTCCAGCTAAGGAAGGTAAGACATTCCTCAGACAATCCTGTACATTCACCCACAGTATGTCTTCTAGTCCATCTTGGCATGTGCTGTGGATTCTCCAGTGTTTTGAAATGGTCTAACTAAACAGATCACACAGTATTTCACTTCTGTAAGGATTCTAGTCAGTATTGAGGGCTTCAAGTTGACATATTGGGATGTATTTGCATCAATTAACTTGAGGTATCCAACTTTCATGCTTTGAATTATCCTCTTGAAGTAAAATTCCTCTCTTGCCAGCCATGACATCAGAAATTCAGACTCCTAAAAGCAAAAGGTGCTGTAAACTGCAACTTTCTATAGATGTGAAGAAGAATCAAAATATTAGTGAAGGTAACTCCTGAGTAAGTGTGATATTTTTAGGCAACAGATCAAGCAGAGACTTGGAAAATTTGGAGAAGATATTGGATAAATTTAAATGCTGTTTTGTACTGCTTCTGGAAGGAGCATCCTTGTAGTGAAGTTCTTACCCTATCCCTTTCTTTGAAAAGACCTCTGTAAGTCAGAGTAAGTGCATGTTACACTGAACAATTAAGAAAAGTTTCTAGGTGGACATATTTAATTTAGTTTCAGAGTGGCTTGTTTTGATTTAACTAGAATGTATTCTATATGGATCTAGGCTTGGGAGAATTTATAGTGTAGCCTGGAAATAGCAGTAGAAGTCTTTGGAGAACCAGCCAAAGAAACTGACTAAAGAGATCTAGACAAGCAGCAGTCGTATAGCTTAAAATAATATACAATGTATAAAGAAAACACAGGAGCTTTACAGGTATTACAAGTTGTCATGCTACAAACACAACCTTTAGTAAATCATCTTTCCAGATATAATTTCAAAACAAGAGTACACATCTGCTGTTTCAGTCTGAGGTAAAATCCCAATGCCTCTGAAGCTTTCTATAATAAATGACAATAATAACAACAACAGCAACAACCACCACCATAATAAAGCTTTGTGCATGTTTTAGAATTTGGTCCCAGAAAATATCCCAGGAAAGAACTACAAGAATTGGATTTAATGAAATGACACATCCAACTACTGATTTTTTTCTGTTTGCTTTTTTCACAGAGTTTCCTGTAAGACTGAATTCTACTAGAATTGAACTAGAATATATGGAATTACTTACTGTGCAAAGTGTCTCAAATGTCTTTTCGGAGACAAAGGATCCATCAAGACCAAAAAGAAAAATAGACGCATAAGAAAGCATCCCTCCAAGGATAATAAGGTTGTTCATGTAGGGACTGGACATCTTTATTAGTCTATGGACAAAAGGTGATAGTGCATTAAAGAGGAAAAGATTACTGCTAGGCTACTAGAGCAATAAAGAGCTTTTTTTAACCAGAAATCCATGAAATCTAAAGACATGCACAGTATTTACTGTTTTATAAAGTTTAGCATTTTTTCAGGTTTTTGAATGCTTAGTAAAAAGATCTCCTATTTTACTGATGGATTAATTAGTTAGGGTTAATGTTATTAGCAGATAGTCAAATATAAAATAGAAAATTACACTTTTCAGGCAATATAAAAAAACTTAAGTACAGTCTGATTCAATGTGAATATATTACCCAGTGATTTCAATTAAATATTTCTAAAATACCACCTTTCCACAGTTTTACATTTTCCTTATATCTATATGTAGATATAGATATATACATGACTCGTTCTACAAACGTGGCATTAAATACAAAAGAATTTCTGATAGAAGTAATCTGAATGTCTTACTTTTGATTCCTGTTTTTGATGTTAAAGAACAAGAAAGCACTGGCCATTATCATCCCCAGGATCGTGAGGGCAGAGAGGATGCTGTAGAGAGGCAGGGAGATTTTGCGCAGCTCCTCTTGTATAATTGTTTTGTCCTTTGGAGGCTCAAGTCCTAGAATTACATGAAGAAAAAAGAGGCTAAAGCTTAACCAGATATAGAATTTCTGCAAGAAACTTTGCCTCACCTAAGTACCATACCTTGAATTAGCACACTTAGCAACTGTGAACCACATCAGTAATTGATGAAATCATTGACTTTGACAGACATATGTTAGTCACATTGATTGACATGAAGATTTGCATTTCTGGAGCAGGTAAATATCCTCTTTGGAAGAAAAGACACAATCAAACCCCAGTGCAGAACCCCATACATGCTAATTAGTCTCATTTTAAATACATAAACACTGAGATGCATACTTTGAGTGTAAATTTTACCAAGAAGTTATGCTTTCCTGAAACAATTGACAAAGCAATGAATAGAAAATCGAAAGCATTGTTTCTGTGCCCACTGTTGTTGCCGGAGCAAACCCAAACAGCCTGTCTGGAGATCAGTCTTAGCCTCATTGGGACAGGGATTGATGGCCCTGGGGCTGAAATGTGGTCCTGGGCTGTGGGCATGGTGGGGGAAGCCCTGGGAGGAGGGAAGATAGAGTTGTCAGTGCCCTCAGGATTCTACAGAAGGGACTAATATGAGAAAATGGATAGCGAAAGTTTCATAGGGAGAGATTCACTTTAAAGATGTGGATTTGAACGTCTTAACTTAAAAAACTATGTTTAAAGCTGTGCACTTCGACAGTCAGCTCCAACTAATTAAAGGCTTCTCGGTTTAATGAGGAGAATCACTTTCTGAAAACTGCAATAAAGCTCTCCAACTTCCCACACTCCATTTCACCTGCTTACTAATTTTTTCCTTGGTGCAGGAGATTGGCAAAAGGCCTTTTGCATCACTGTCTTTCTTCAGAGACAGATTTGTGTGCCCTGCAGTTCCTGAGCCTGTCCTTTCACATCATCTCTCCGATGGGGCTGCGAGGGCCGCGGGGCTGAGCCGCTCCTTTCACAGCACGGCTGCAGAGGCAGAGCTGTGAGTACCTGACTAGCAGCTGCCATGGCTGAATTTTACATCCACTCTTCTGCCTTGCACCTAAAAGAATATGCAAGGATTTACACAATAAAATAGCTTTACCTGTAAGAGTTAAGATGAAGTGATCCAGACCATGGAAAGTTGATATCCTTTGGTCTTTATGCCCAACTTTTCAGAAAAAAAAAAATCCTTCAGCTGATTACAAAAAAGCAGCGGTGAAGGGACCATTTGTTGATTTAATATTGGAGAAAAGTACCTGAGATTTTCCTCTTTCCCTCCACTTTGCATGTATTTACAGTCCATGGCAATTCATAAAATTAGACAAGTTACAAGCCAAAAAACCAATAAAACACATCTGATTTAAATGAACTAACATTAAAAAATAAAAATTCACCCTACTGTTTCTTCAGTCTACAGAGTATATTGATGGTTTGTATTTATTAAATATAAACAAACAATGAGTCTAGAAAATTTATTTTCTTGTTTGAACACTGGCCATTCAACCTTGTTGTTTCCTGTTGCTGTGGAATTTTATGCAATGGTTTAAACAAGAACATTTTTATTACTCTCTATTTCAAATACTTAAAGTTGCTATAATGTTCTCATGCTGACTGGAAGTCAGCATCTTCCACATTGAATACCCAACTGTCTCAATGAAAAGCTAAGATGAGTCAAAGGAAAAGATTCAGTGCGAGTCACATAATACATCTTTAGGTAGCCACAAGACAGGTTATGGATGGAAAGATCTCCTTCTGACATGATCAGAAGAAGACCTTGCAGTCTTGTCCTGGAAAAAGACTGTACAGAGAATTTTCCCCATCATATGTCTGTAAAGGCGAGAAGTTATGAATAAATGCTGTCTCCTGTAACTTGATTCATACTTCATATATTCTCTGGGAATTAATGAGACTGAATCAGTATCAAACTGAATCAGTTTTAAACATCAGTAGTTCCTCCTCGTGGAAAAAATAATCTGCTGGGTCCCAGACTTTGGCAACTGGGACAGATTCTGCACTCTTCATTTCCAAAGCTTCACTCCCCAGAGACATGTGAGAAGTTTGTGCATCTGTGCTCTTTCTAGTCCATCAAGTGATATCAAAAGGAAAGGTGGAAAGCTCCAGCAGACGTGCAAGTAGTCATGAATTAGATCACTGCAATGAAACCCCACCTATGCTGATGCAAACCCTGGATGTTGGGACACTGGAGAAGGCTGCAGTACAGTACAACAGTACAACAGCTTGATACTCATCCACCCCACCACTCCCAGGGGAAAACCACACAGAACTCACAAAGCTGACTTCACTTTCTCTCACTGAATTGCACCAGAGCAGAGCTTAAGATTAAATCTTAAAAATTGGCTTTGAAAGTAATGTATAGGCCTATTCAACAGGGGATGCCCTTAAAACTCATTTCATCTGACTGCCATGACCACGGGCTCTGAAAACCATGGGTATGCCTGCACTACAGCTACTTGAGGGCCAAGGGCCCCATATCATATTTGGAGCATCATGGGATAAAAATGGCAGGAAGAAAACAGCAAGAAATGCTACATGTGAGCTGTGGACCTTTGAAGTGCTGCTAATCTGAAAATCCTCTGTGGCCCTGTTTCCCATGGGCCTTGTTAAAGCCAGCATTAGTATTTTGAAAACTTATTTCCTAACTACCTAACAGACACCTCCCAAAGAAAAACAACTACATTCATCTTGAGTCTGCAAACACAGAACATGAGAGAATCTCTCAGGTGAGAAGAAATGAAGGAGTGGAAAATGGGGATGAAATAGAAAATTATTCATCAGTAAAGAATCTGCTTCTTGAAATATCAAAGAACATTTGTGTACACATATACATTCGATTTTGCCCTATCATTGGAATAAAAACCAAGTATACAATATCAAAACACTGCAATTTTCTGTTCAGAATTCTATTTTTAAAGCATTTTTCCCTTTTACTTTCTACACCATCACAGCATTTGATATTAAAAATCCCAAAACAGTTTTTTTAGAGCACACAGTCTTACAAACTACATATAACTATCCATGTCACTATTTTACCTCCTTCCAGTTTTGTCTCCTACCTTGGAACCTGATGCTGTTGTTGATTATTACTAATTTGTCATCCACAGCATTGTATTCTCCCACCTTTACTTCCTTTTGTTCTGCAGAGAAGCAAACAAGAGTAATTGTTTATGGCAGTTCACATGTTCTCAATTATTTAACTGATTTTTTCTTTTTTGACAGTATGTCAAAAGGAAAAGAAATATGAAAGAATAAGGCATGAATAATTAAATCAGAATGCCAGACAGCTAACATCATTAAAAGAAACATTTCTGGTTCTTGAAAGAAATGTAAAGCATTTTTAAGAACTTATTTACATAATCAGGAAACTGTTATTGGACACAGTCATCTCCAGCTCAAAGATCAGTTTCTTACTGGCTCACACTACATGAGACATTTTTACTGGGAGAACAAACACAGCTAAATCACACATTCCCCTCCCATTTAAACAACTAGGACGTCTTGCTTTGTGAAGTATTTCCCAGGAGAGCCATGGTGGCAGGCTCCAGCCAGTATGGAGCAGACTGGCTAGTTAGCAGATATGCTGGGAATCAAATCTCTTATTCTGACTGGGAATTAGCAACTCATTAGTACCCTGACTGCAGCACATACTGTGTTATATAACTAGAGCCAACATGCACTTGAATTAAAATTTTACAGTTAGTCTCATCTGGTATTTTGGGACTGTTGTCACACCTATGGCCTTCTTGTGCCTGACAGAATAGAGTATGCAGATAGAGGAATTTGTTTGTTTGCTGCCATGACCACGTACCTGGAACTCTGACATGCATTTATCCCACAGTTCTGATAGCATCTGGCATCAATTATTTTCTGCTATTTTTGTCGAGTTTTTGGTATGGCTTAGAAGCACAGGAGGTTACTGAATTATCCTTTTTACACTAAAACTTTTACATTTTGATGAGACTTTCAAACCGCAGGCCCATTAGCTCAAGATTTCTTTGTAGAGTTGGCTCAGCAGAGACAAAAATTTCCTTTCAGGCCTCTCTGTCTGGGCATGCACAGCCCAATTTACATTTAAATTCTGAGCTCATGACCCTATTTGTGACACTGATTTTAGGAGCTGATGATCTTGAGGTAGATGGGAAATTTGGAAAGACTGTATCTCACCCAACAGCTCCACATTAACCTTTTCTCCTTTCTCACTCAAAGTGATTTTGCCTGTTCAGCACTGCTGAATAGAGCAGCTAGCTCCATTTTAGTAAAATCTACAGTCTGACTAATACTAATCTGAGAGCTCATAGGAGGCAAAAGTTTCCTTAACACAAACCACTATTTTTATTGTTATGTTGCTATATATATTGTTATATTTTTAAAAATTTCTACAACAAATTGTAAACTGGGCTGCAAATCTGGCAGAGGGTGCTAGGCATTTTCTACACACCCATCAAGAGCTGGAGTTTGCAGCTCTGAAGACTTATTTGCCTTTCCCATGAGCATGATCCATTTGGATGGACCTAAGACTTGTTTGGAATAAAAGCAAAATCCCCTGGTGTCCAGAAGCAGTTTCATAAAGCCCATCCACATGGCATCACATACTCTTAGTATGTAAATATAAGTTTATAATTTCTGTCACAGACTGAACATTCACTGTGAAATAGATACATGAATCAATTCTTGACAATCTTAAACAATAAAATATTCCCAGTAGTCATCTAAAAGCTAAAACAGTTAATGCCAAACCCAGAAACAATCAACTTCCATTTGTATTTGTAGCATGACAGCTGTTACCTGTAGATCTAAAACATCAAAACACTACCTAGAGAGAAGAGAGAAAAACATCAGGATGCATATTGATATATGGTGGGTATATGAGATACCAGATAGTCCACAGCATCTCCTGACAGCAAAAGGGGCTGTCACACCTTGGTGTTGGTTTAGCCCCAGCTTCACAGCAACAGGCTAAAGCCTCATAGCTCTGGTGAGCAAAGAAGGGAAATGAGTAATTGCTCTGCAACCATTTCTGCATGGAGAGTTTACTGGGAATAGGTGGGACATAACAGGTGGAGTAGCATACACAAAAAATAGTGTAAATCTGTGGTTTGATTACAGTACTGCAATTAAGGAAGTTTGTCTGTGATTATTTCATGTGACAGAATACGCCATTCCTTTTCAGCATTTATAAATTCTTACATGGTTTTTTTCACAGGTGACATAAGACTGAGAATGTGCCTGTCTTATAACTAGTTAGCCTAGGTCCAAGGAGCTAGCCCTTGTAGGAACAGAGCTCAGTAATTGGAGAAACAAGCTTCCACAGCAATCTGAAGAGGAAGATTTTGGACTTAGAAACCCAAGAATGTGGCAAAAAACTCTAATATTTACTACCAGGAAACCAAACTATAAATGCCTTGTTGATTACCAGCAGCAAAGGACAGTTCACAGAGGACATGCCACACTTTATTGAAGTCAAGAGGAGCCATAAAGATATTTGATAGCTTAAGGCAGTGACAACTGTGGAAATTAGTCTGCGAGGGAAATAAAACATACTTTTATTGAGAGGAAGGATATTTTATCCATTTTTATAGTGTGATTACAGGGGTGCTGAGGGGGAGACACAAAAAGTTTTTTTGTGATCTTTTGTTCTCCCAGCAAAGACAACTACAGCTGCTGGTTTTTCAGATCCCCAAGCACAAGTGCCGATCAGCGACAGAGTCACTTCAAATATTAATTAAAGGGAGCAAGGAGACAGGACTGTGGTTATCTTCTGTCTTGCACAGGTCAATACAGCTAAGGATGGGACTGCAGGCTCACTTTTCTATGTGCCATTCCCTTCAGTTGCCTTTGGAAATGCTGAATTATTAAAGTTAATACAGCATTTGTATAATGTATCTCATATCTGTCAAAACCCCCAAGTGTTCAACAACAAAAGGACAGGAGAGAGTAGAACTCCTTCAAAGAAACACACCAACAAAGTGGTTTTCTGAATATTCAGAATATGATGGCTTCTTTCTGTAGTGCTTCTATTATTTTTAACTAGATCTTTCCATACTCTTAAGAAAGATATTGTATTGAAGGTCATATTAAAATGCAGAAGAAAAATATGTGGGGAAATGTACTGGGGTTGCGAGATGTTTGTCAGTACCATGACAGGAGCAGAGAAATTTCAGAACTTGAATCTGAAGCTGTTCTTTCACAGAGGAACAAAAAAATATAAAAACTAACCAATTCAGATAAAATAGAAAAATGTGACTGTAAATTATGCCTATAATTCTCATGGAATTATAAATAATCCTTGTTGTTAATTAATTGTCACAGAATTGATTGCTTACATGGCCGAGATGAAAGCCTTCTACCAACAAAGAATGAGATACTCTTAAAGGTATATTGAAATGTTTTTTGCTATATATTTTATTACAGAATTTTATAGCCCACTTTAAGCAACTCCAAACAAATTGACTCACTATCACTTAATTAATTAGCTCACATTTCACAAAGCTAGTACAGAAGGTTTCAAGAGCATATCAGGTAGTTACATATTCTTGCTGAATAAAAGCAAAAAAAAAAAATCCTGCAATGATATCAGCTGCATAAAACAAACTTACCAAAATGCAAGGCAATATTATGATTGCCAGTTTGACCATTATCCACTTACACTGAGAATTTCCAGATGAGACTATGCTTAGTTTCAATTCCTTTTGCTGTATTTCATAATTTCTATTTTCATCACATTTTTGTAAGTGTACTTATTCACACCTCTTGAGGACAGTTTCTACTGAGAGTGTTTAAGGACGAGAGAAATGCCCTTGCATCGCATAAGAGATGGGACATAAGAGATGGATTTCCTTTATTTTCCTCTAGGTAGACAATGCTGTCTAGCTTTCAATGACACTGTATCTAAAGCTAGTAGCACCCTCAGTTTTGTCAGTCTGACTGCAAATAACCCTCATGGTGATACAGTTAAGCAAACATAAAAATGTTTATACCAGTATAAGCACCAGTAAAATTTATGCTTACAAAGGCCCCTCTGAGAAACCACTGCATCCTAAAAAAATTTAAAAATATGTATATTGATATGCATATCTATTCATAAACTATTATATGTCTGCTTGGATATACTCATGTAAAAACTATGTCTATGCTACCATAATGCCAAATTACATATCTGTCCTAACATCATTGCAGTGCCAAAACCACATGGCTCCAAATGAAGATTCAGGATTTCAAAGCTCTTAAGAGCTTACCATAGCTTAACACTACTAAGAACACTGTTATGTCACTGCAGCTCTTTATAAACTTAGAATTCCGTGCAAGCTACAAAGACAAATATGAGTAAGTGATGAGTATTCACTTTCCAACAAAAATGAAGTAAATTTTAAAGTAAATTTGATAAACTTCGCGTGGGCTATTCTGCAGATAACTAAGGATCACAGAGGCTTCTCACCTAGAGGACACAGACTATGCTTAATTTAGAAGCAGAAGGAAAATAATATTGCATATAGCTGAAAGCCTAAAAAATACTTAGCTCTTGCTCTGTTCTGAAAAACCATGCTTGCAAAAGGTGCTGCCTTCATGACTCCCCCTTGAAAAGCTTTTCAAAATTTTTTTATATAGCCTTTTCTGCTTCTCCACACAATAAATGATCACTGTACACCCTTAAACCTTTCTGTGACATGGGTTTAACAATCCCTTCTCCCACTGTCTTCCAGATGCCCCTTTTGCTTAACCATACTAATTCAGTGGGAATGATTAGATGCTTAGCCTTTCAGAAAATCTTGCTGCATAATCAACACTCAGCAGCCTCTCTCAGGAACCAATATTATTAAACTTTGTCCTACAACAGAACCCTTTAGTCTCTGAGCATTATTCCTTACTCATGCATCACAGCTCTCAAGAGGATTGCTGGCAGCTATAGGGAATACTTAGTCACTGGATCTCAGAAGAATTTTGGAAAAATGAAACTAAGCATGGCCTTTATGCACCTGAAATTCTTGAAGAAGAGAATAGCTCTAAAATTTGGAATGATTTTCTAATGATTTCAGCTGGGGTAAAGTTAATTTTCTTCTTGTGGCTAGTACAGGGCTGTGTTTTGGAATTCTGCTGGACACAGGGTTGATAATACAGAGATGTTTTTGTTCTTGCTGAGCAGGGATTGCACAGAGTCAATGCCTTTCTGCTTTGTATACTGCCACGTTGGCAAGAGGCTGGAGGTACATGGAGGTTGGGATGAGACACAGCCAGGACAGGCTACTTCAGCTGACCAAAGGGATATCCCAGGCCATATGGCATCATGCTCAGGATATAAAGTGGGGGAAGAAGAAAGAAGGAGGGGATACTTGGAATGACAGCATGTGTCTTCCCAAGTACACATTACATGTGATGGATGTAATGTGCTCTCCTGGGGATGGCTGAACACCTTCCTGCCCATGGGAAGTGGTGAATTAATTCCTTGTTTTTCTTTGCTTGTGTGCGTGGCTTCTGCTTTTCCTATTAAAATGTCTTTATCTCATCCCTCGAGTTCTGTGCTTTTACCCTGATGATTCTCTCCCCAGTCCTGCTGGTGGAAGAGTGACCAAGTGGCACTGTGGGGCTTGGCTGCTGACTGGGGTTAAACCATGACAGATTTTATAATCTCATACTTCAAATCAATCTCCTATACATGAATCAAAAATCATGGCACTGCACAAGTACTCACACTTTCAAAGACACATCTGACCTGTCTTAAGCTCTCCATTAGCAAGTCATTGGCAACTCATTGATAGGTTCAGTCCAGAGAAAGAGTGAAGGGTGTTCTGACACATTACATTATGGTGTCCTGAGGCTTGTCACTCTCCAATTTAGCTTCTGCTCACATTCCCTTTTAAAGAATGAACGCTTTTCTTTAACACTTTACACCGCCAGTCACCTAGCAATCATTTGTCACTGACAGGTCTTAGGTCTTCTCTCTCATTCCCTCCATTGCCTCCTGGGAAGGCCCCTGAAGAGATTGTGAGCTGCACTGAGCGACTGCAATCCTGTGGCCAAGAGTGCTCAGAGAGCAAGTCACCAGAAAGAAGAGCAGTCAAACACTAGCAGTGAAAAACTTAAGCTGGAGACTGAAAAATGATGCCGATCCTGAGAACGCTTCCCATATTTCAATAAATCCTGTGCAAATTGTCTGCAAAGTCTCTTCTAACCTGCCCTACCTGTCTAACTCATTTTGAAAGCTGTTTCATGAAATAACTATTTACCAAATAACTGGAAATGCTGTATCAAATGCCGTTACAATACTGAAAGAAGCTAAAGTGTCAGGAAAGCTAATTTCCTTCAGAATAAATACAGAAACATTTCATGTTGTGGATCATGTAGAAAGTCTTAACAAATTAATGCAATCTTAACTTTCATAATATATCCTTGTCAGACAGGCCTGAGAAGCTTTTCAGTTATCCTTATCACATATCAGCAATAACCAACACTAGTTGAAAGTTTCCAATTAAAAAAAGAATCACAATAGAAGCTTATAAATAATGAATGAGCAAAACCTTTTTCCTCCACTTGCAGGCAACCATTTCTTTGTTTAAAGACAAAAATGCTGAGATTAAGAATTGCAGTTCAAATAAGGAAGAAAATGTCAGGTCAGATAGAAGATTATTCTTCAGCAGAAGCTGCCAGAAAAGAAAGACTCAAGTAAGAAAAACATGTTACCTTTGCCAGGATTTGAATTGCGACAGTTTTTACCTTTGTAATTAGAGTTTTAAAATTTCTTTTACCCTAAGAATTACTACTTTCATCTTTAACTGGTACATAGCTATTTCCTTAATTTAAAGTTTTATTTATGTGTTTTACTTATGAAATCCTAGATTTCAGTGTCTTGGAACATATACACAGCGTACAGGAAATCTCAAGTTACGAAAGCAGTATATAGCAGGTGATAATTACTGCTCATAGCTCATAGCCAGTGCTCTGGCTGTAAGTCTTTCAGTCATCCATAAAGCAAAACAGACAGAAAAGTCAAACCAGACAAAGGCCAAACAAGGTATCCTACTGACACAACCAGAGGGCACAGTCTCAAGCTGAGCCAAGGGAAATATCGACTGGATAATAGGAAGTTTTTCATGGAAAGAGTAATAAAGTATTGGAATGCTTTGACTGCGAAGGAGGTGGAGTCACCATCCCTGGATGTATTTTAAAAAAGACTGGATGTGGCACTTGGTGCCATGGTCTAGTTGAGGTGTTAGGGCATGGGTTGGACTCGGTGATCTTGAGGGTCTCTTCCAACCTAGTGATTCTGTGATTCAAGCCAGGATAAAAGCTAAGGAGTCTTAACCCTGGGCATATTTCACTATGTTAATAATAGTATTTTGCCAAAAGGACATAGCAAGCAAGCAAGCATGTAGCACATAAAACATCATCAAGTAACATGAACTCATAAGAGAATCCAGCAATTTTGTAGCCCAAGAAGATTATTCTATAAAAAAATCAAGAATCTGTATTTCTATGAGCTTACAAACATTATTTTTACAGATCCTTTTTAAGCTTTGTTTTCACTTTCCTTATAATACTTTTGTTTCTTACTTGGTTTGTTAGACTGACTTTTAGCTCTGTACAGAAATTTAGTAAAAACGTTTATATGGATTTAACACCCAAAAGGTGTTTTTATATTATGTATTAAAGAAAGAACTATATAATGAAATTAAAAAAAAAAAAAGACTGTTTAAACAATTATTTCTTTAAATGTGAATGGTAAACACCATCATTATAGGCTTCATTTAGGAAACTCAGAAAGGTATAAACAAATATAAAGAAATGAAGGTAGATCATCCATGAAGCATAATAATGGTTGTGATGAACAGAGCTTACATTAATTCTTCCTAAGAGAAGTTCCTGTTTCTTAGGATGCTTAATAAAATCCTTGATAGTTTGAAATGAGGTTATACATGAGATTTTTTCTTGGGTTTTATAATTGTAGTATAAAATCTTGACTGATGGCAAAGTGTATGACCTGAAATGTGTCAGTAATTCGAATCAGCTCTAGTAAGTTAGAAGATAAAAATATATATTCAAGTGTATATGGCATGATTATATTCTAGGATATGTGGTTTTTCAATAACTGCAACATCTTAATCTAGCAAAGGGTTCTTCTGTTCTACTGTTCATTGTCTTTTATTATTTGATTAACTTTTCAGAGAATGCAAACCCTCATCATTCTGGGAATTTATTTGCCAAAAAAAATTATTCTTTGAAGCCAAATGGTGTAATTATACATGTCTTCTTTACTATTAATAGTCATCTAAATGTAGCATGCTCTAAAAAAATTGATATTTATACAATTTATCACTTGGAGTTACTTTTTCCTGGCAGAGTCCAAACCAGTAGGATTTTCTTGACTCTGAATTTACGTTGAGAAATAACATTGTACATATAAAACTACAGGCAGCAATCATGAGAAGACATTTGCTCAATTAATAAATGATAACTTCATTACTTGCTGTGTCATACACTAGTACATTTTCAACAGGGGTATGTGAGGGAATCAGCCTGTGCAAGCTTGGGCTGACTTCCCAGGAGAACTCCCAGGAGTTTCCCAGGTTGGAAAGGCCATCCAGGCAGTGACAGGTTTGGACATGGATGCCACTGCTCTGCAGAGAAGCCCCCCTGGCAGCAGCCCAGGGTCCAGCAGCAGCTCCATCTGCCAGAGTCTCTCTGGGAGAGGGACACCTGAAGGCAGGACCATGCAGGGCGTGGAGGTGCCAGTGAGAAGGATGGTGGCCAGGTTCTCTTCCCTCCTGTGTTTGATTTCAGAGCACTGAAATGTCAGGGACTGTGAGGCACAATTCAAAGTACACCATGACACTGCACTCATTCAAAGGCAAGGGACAGCAAAGCACAGGACTGCAGTGTACCCATTTCAAAAATCTATGGTGTTTCCAAAGAAACCCAAGATGACAGAGCATTAGTGCATCCACATCTTTTATCCAAGGGGAATAAATGCAATTATTATGTCCCTGGTGTTCTGGAAACTCAGTCTGAATAGGCACAGCATGCGCTATCAGGATAGTCTGGCAAAAGAAAGATTTGAATTATCAAATTACTAGATTTTTTTTTTATTAGTTAAGCCAAAAGTTACTCATGAACTTAAGCCCATCAAGTAGTGTCATTTAGGGAAGAAAGAAATGGGAATAGAACTGCTATTAGTCTTTTCTGACTTACCGGAGAAAAGTACACACAGAGATGAAAAATGCAAGACACTCAAGACAGTGACCTAATCCCAGTTTCCATCTGCTAGCTCAGCATTCAAGCTTTCCACACAAACATGACAGATGTGGTAGAAGATATCCTGATAGGAAAGACAGGGTCCCCAGGGACCTGGATGACCCTGACTCCGACCGGTTACACACTGATTGAATGAAAAAGGAGATCAAGGTCACCTTTTCCTCCTCTGGTATGCTTAATATTCTAGCATTTAATTTGATTTTCTTGTGCATGTCTGAAAGAAATGTTTTGCTACAACTACCTAAGCCCATTATTTATGTAACTGAAGTTCTAAATTCAATGTGTAATATCATTTATTTTTTGCAATACATAAAACAAATGCAAAAACCCATATAAGTTACTTAAGAAACCTGATGTGGTTACCTTTTCCCAGAGAGGTTTTTCTTGTCAGTGAGGTGATGCACAGCACAACAATTTGACAGTAGCTGTAGTCTGTGGACAGCTTCAGCTGACCTGCACATGGCTGCTAAGTCTCTGCCACTGTTTTTGGTGCTCAGACATGCAGGATGAGGTACAGGATGCAGTTCTCCTTTTGAGGGCTGGTCAGCCCTTGCTAATTTAAATGATAACCAAACTGAAGTGCACAGCATGACAGAAATAAAAATGTCTCCCAGAGCAGATGATGTGTGCTTGACCAGCACAAAGGATCATGCCAGCCACCACGCCTCCCAGCAAGGTTGTTTCCCTTTCACTTAGCAAGGCATGCCTGCTTTCTGGTGATCTCACACCACACAAGGAAGAACCATAAACTCTATTTTGGCACATTTGGATGCATACCTATGATTATATAATCAGGGTCTTCCCTCACCTTCTGTCAGGGTTGTATTTCCCCCCCTGTGCAGAGGAAGGCTCAGCGCATGCTGAGCAGCCTCCCAGACAGCTGCGCCTGCTCTGCTCCAGCTAAGGGGCTCTAAACCAAGATGCTCAGGTTTCTTCCTTATGTACTGCATCCTTAAACTTTTTCAGAGTTAAGAGGGAGTTATTTAAAGGTAGTAGTTTCACAGTTACCAAGCCTGAAAACAGAGGAGAGCAGCAGCTGCTCTGCATGTTATGTGTGTTAGATTTCAACTACTTGTTATGTCTTTGAATAACCATTCTTGCCATTACACCAGGCAGCCTGTGAAAACACTGTAGCTCATGAAGAGCATTCTTCACGATTCAGGGTTGAACCCAAAGGCAGAATTCCCACTGTCCTCACCCTAAGATACAAAATAAGGGAGTTGAGGCAGTGCTGAACACATTTATGCAAAGCTGGAAATTGTATGCTCTTTCCTGTCTTGTGATTTTTGCAGTAACTGCTGAAGTTTTTTCCTGTGCAAGAAATGCAGTTTTGAGTCATCCAGGCTGGTTTCTTCCAAATACTTTATTCAGGACTTGTAGGGGAATAATTCACTGAAAACTTTAGAGCAACAAAAAGCCCACTTGTGCTGTAACCTGCAACTACAAGTGAACACTTACTGAGATATAGGGGAAAATACAAAGGCCCCCAAATAACAATACCCCACCCCAGATCACTGTTTCAGTTTCTGCTGCTGAGATGAAAAGGCAGATGTCACTCAAAGAGCCATTGAAAGCCAGAGACTTTGAGACTTTCCATCTCTAGCCTCCCCCTGACAATCAGCTCCCCATGCAAAAGCCACATGGGATCACAGATTGGATTTCCCTGTCCTCTGGGAGGTACACCCTGCTCCCATAAGGGATGGGCTTGTGACTGCTTCAATTAGGGACTGTGCTCCAGGGAGTGAGAGAACACAAAGTGTTACACAATGCCAGGCTGCTTGTCTAATCCAAGAACTGCATGATTCTTTGGGAGAGAAAAGCATGTGCCTGACTGCAAATTTCAGTGTTTTAGAATCATAGGAATGGTCCTTAAAAGTCATCTGGGTCCAACCACCCTGCCATGGGCAGAGATGCATTTTATAAGAAGTAGCAGCTGCTGGGAAATTCCTCTTCAAAATCTATGTTTCTGTCTGTCTATTTGATCCCATGCGGCCACCTGAGAAGTTTGGATAGTCTGGGTCACTCACCAGGAGGAGGGATGCTGTGGGACTGTAAACACATGTGTGAGAGACCCAGAGCCTGGGGCAGTGGCTGAGGGGTGCAGGTAGTGAGATTGAGAAGCCCCATGACCTCAAGCACTGGAAGAGGATAAAACCAGACCATGCCCCACTCAGTTCTGATAGACTTTAAGAGACAGATCCAGGAGATGGAACCCACTCACCAGAGGCTGCTGTCTACAAAAGAAGTGGTGGGGTTTCAAACAACAGCATTTGAAATGTTTTGAGTAGCAGCCCTGCCCAACAGACCTCTACAAGGATATTTCTCACTTTTATAAATTTCCTTTTTATGCTTTTTTAATTTTTTATGTAAATAGATGTGAATTGTATGTCATCATTAGACCAAAGCAGTTTTAAAACATAAGATTATGGACAATTTAGAATTTAGTCCACCCTGATCCATGCTTTTCAAGTTGATAGAGTCGTTTGACTTCCTCCAGATCCTACAAACACATTTAAGTAGGATGAAATTTAGTCTTGAATTAGAAAATTTATCACCACTACTATTTCATTATTTTTCATTTTAAAATCTGAAGATGTTAATACTTACAGGGGGATAAAAACACCTCAAAAATAATAATCTTTGCAAAAGAAAACTCATTAAGAAAACTATTTTGATTTGGTCAGATTTGGGATTTTTCACCTGTAAGATCATCCAATATTCATTAGAAAAAAGCAACTCCAACTCAAACTGGTTAAAAGTGAAATTTCCAGAGAAATAATTCCTTTTTCCTGCTGCTTCAGCAAACCTCCACTTGCTTTAACATGTTTTGAATAATCTCTTTGTACTAATCCATTGGAAAAAAATAAAAAGGAGGAAAAAGGTCCAATAGTGAGTTCCTTTTAGCACTAATTAGGAACAATGTGTTTTACTAACAGCAAAGAAATTGGTGTAGAAGACTAAGGCACAAAGAACAGTTTTAAAGGGAAACTCATTGATTTTATCTTCAAAGATTGCTTAAAATTTTTTCCTAAAATACAGTTTACGTTGTTTTGCTGTTTCATTTTAAATTCTGATTTATTTTTCCTTTTATTTCTTCATCTGAAGTTTGAATAGCTACAGGAAGTAGACTAGCATTAAGAGAAAAAGCCTCTCATGGAAAGCTACAGCCATTAAATTGTAATTACTCTAAATAATAAAGGATTTAATAATTAATATAGAGCAGTTATATAATATATCTTACAGACAGTTCTGGAATAAAGTTGTGTGGCAAAGCACAACTAGAGCACAAAAGTGTTTATGCATAAGTGCAGCATTGTATTTGTGTGTAGCATTAAATAAACTTCTCTAAGATTTTCCAGAATTAAAACTGATACTTCAGGTACTAAGAGAAAACAATTTGACAAGACACTCCTATTTTGAGAGAATCTATTCTGCTCAGAAAATTAATAGCATACAGCAACATTGTCTTATTAGGACAGGATTTATTCCTGTAGGAGTGAAATATAATATAGGACAAAAATCTTTGCAAAGCTGATTAAAACTAGAAAAGCAGAAGTATGCATTTTTTTTCTCATGTATGAATATTGCAGTATGAGACTGAAGAACAGTGGAATTTTTTTAAATGGTTTAGGAATAAAATACTAGATTAAATAACCTCCATAAGATGTGCAAAACTTTGGAAAATTGTTGTATAAAATGGATATAATCATTTTTTCATTAGAAGTGGGATCAAAAGTCAAAAAATTGTAGTGCTTTAAATGAGAGGGATTAATGCCTAACTGTTCTAATATAATTTTTTGCCTTTTGCCAAAGACAACGTTAAAATTGCAGGTGAAGAATGCAGAAGCTTGTTTGGAGTATGAGAGTAAGCAGATTTTGGAGGTAGGCAATGCTAAAAACAGTTTAAAAATATTTTTAAAAGCTTTTCCCTGAAACTGATATCAAAGTCAGTATAAGCTACTTACAAAAGTCAGTTGTCCCATTAACTTTATTTCTGATGAGTCTGAAAGTCAAAACCACAGTGATTAAAGTGTGAGAAGGGCTTTTAAATGTGAGTGAATACATATCTCAGTGCATATGCATCTGATTAACTACTACCAATCCCTTGATATTTACAGCATTTGATGGAAATTTAAGTCATAGAATTTATCCAGAAGGGAAAAAAAATAAAGACTGAGATAGAATGATAATCTGTTGATTATATATTGTGATTATCTAGCATGTGTTTTTTATAGTTACATACTTGACCATAAATCTTTAACTACCCAAATTTTAAGAATCTCAGTACAAAATTGTATTAAAAAGTACTTAGGTGCAAGTTTTGTCTCTTCACTGTCTTATAAACAATTCCTTCTTCTGCATGTACAGATTCATGGGAGCTATCAATGCAAGTCAAGTGCTCTTACTGCTTTACGTGTTTTGGGTAGGTATAGAAAAATCTAGCACAAATCTCTTGTTTCTAGGTTTAAGTAACTTTGATTTAAACAAGAACAATGGGATGTAAGACAATAAAGTTCAAAATTCATGAGCAAGCAGTAGCCACAAACATATGAAACACATCCTAGAGAAGAAATTGCACTTGTGTGAGAGCAGTCCCTGGATCTTCACTTGTGTATTTGGAAATCTGGGACCCTCAAAATCCAGCTACAGTCTTTTCTTTATTCCTAATTCCCTCCTCATCTCAATGGTCTTACCATTTGACTTTCTAGGAGGAACGGAGATGTCCTGGCCACTGGTCTTTCTCCAGGAGCAGGAAAAAGAAAGGACAACAGAGGGGCCAAGATTTACAGCACATGTTGCAGAGCTCTAGCTAAGGATTGCCTTGGGTTTAAGCCCACCTTGCTTAAACCACTTTTTCACTTAACCAGATCATGTTACTCCTCACTGCAGCAGTACCACGAGTGAACATGGGGGAAAACACAGCTGCTGAACAGAAGAGTGCTTGTGTGGCATCTTCCTCTGCAGTGGCCTAGCTGCAAGAGGAGTCTCTGGCTCCTTTTCAATCACACCATTGATGGGGAGAGCGCTGCTGTTTGGCAGCATCTCTGTTTTCCATGTGCAGCACCAACTTGCTTTGCCTATGCTCTGCTGAATTATTTCTGGCACACATCAGTGAATATATTCCTAGAAATGGAAGTTTTATTTAAATGGAAAATATTCTATAACTCATGTATCCTATTCATGGACTGTTTCTGCAGGTGCTTTTCAACCCTGAGCTGTAAAGGATAGGATGATTACAATTCACAGGGAAAGCAATTCTCATTTCTGCAACTGGTACTGAGACCATGTAATCCTGCTGCATCACTTGGGTTGTTTCATCCCTGCGCAGAATGTCCCCATTCTTGCAGATTTTGAAGCTGCTGTTTTATTCAAGGCTAGCATGTCATGTGTTTTCTGGTACTTGGTACTTCTTGTGTGTATATGTGGGAGGGACAGTGAAGCTACCATGAAAATTTCATGGAGTCTTCTGGATTATCCATTAATGACAGTCCTTTCCTGCTCATGTTCCTACCCTGAAAATACTGAATCCTTTCACAGCTTTGACATATGCGCCATCCTACTCCTTCAACATACCAAAAATACTTTGTAATACCAGCAGAACTGACAAGAGAGACCAGAGAGAGACCAGAGAGCAGGCTGACACAGGTACAGCTATAGGACACAAACAGCTCAGTGGCCAGGTCAGGCAACCATGCTGAGCCTGGTGAACAGTAGCAAAGGTGGTAGGAAGCACAGAGAAATGATGGGAGGACACAGAGACAGCCTCATCATGCTTCACTGCTAAAAGTTATAGCACACAATGTTGGAGAAATGAGAGCCCTGAAAGATATCCTTGATGCTCACTTACCTCCACAAGAAATGTTTTCTACCAACCTTTCCACCTATTGTTAAGTCCCTAATCTCATATCTAAGTTTCTTAAAACAAAACAACTATTTTGGGCATTTCTCTGAAGTTTTCGAGAGGAGGTCCAAAGAGAGAGTTACAGGTATCATCCAGCTAGGTCCAGTTCAAAAGTGATTCATTGACAGAACAACAATAGCTACCTAAATTGAGACTTTTGTATGCAAAACTATCTTTCTGAGTTTTCTGATTCTGCATAGGAAAATGAACAAATAGAAAATATACACTGACAGTACATTTTTCGCAGAATCACAAGGTTGGAAGGGATCTTCAAGGTCATCGAGTCCAACCCATGTCCTAACACCTCAACTAAATCACGGCATCAAGTGCCACATCCAAGATTTTTTTAAACACATCCAGGGATGATGACTCCACTACCTCTGCAGGCAGCCCATTCCAGTGCTTTATCATTCTTTCTGTAAAAAACTTTTTCCTAATATCCAACCTATATTTCCCTTGGCATAGCTTAAGACTGAGAACATTTTTTTTTTTTTAACTTGGGACATGATGTTCTCAGATATACTGTTTTATTTCCTTCAGTGAGGCTTTCTGTATCTTAGGAGACTTTGACAGGATATGCTGTAAAACCTCTGAGGATGAAAGATAATTGCATTCAATTGAAAACAAAAACTAAATCTATCATGATCTAGCTTGTGCATTGTTTGTTTCCTTCCTTCAATAGTTGATACTGGTTTTGTGAAAACACACTTACTGGCTTTAGTAAGAGAAATTGGGTAAATATGTCTTGAAGAGGTCCAATTTCCTGCTCCTCTTTTCCTAATAAAAACCTCCTTTACACCCCAAACAAACCTTTCATTGAGCTTAAACATAAAATTACCTGCTCTCTGATACCCAGTAATATGCTTCTAAATCATCTAATTCCCATCCACTTGAAAATAAAAATTATTCTATACCTTGACCTAGCCTAGAGTGTAATTTAACAATCAAGAAAGCACTATACACATAATTTGAAGTGGTGAAAAACCATCTGAATTTCTCTGCTTCTTACATGAAATATTTTCTTAGAGGAAATGTGTATGACTAATTTAGTTCTACATCAGAAAGAAAACAGGCCTCTTGAAAGTAAAGATGAATAGAATTATCACAATGAATTTGTGTAAGAGCATGCCAGATAAGACGATATTTTTTCTAAAATTATATTACTACAGCTTTTATAGCAATCATAAATAAAAGAAAGTTTTAAAGATAGATTTAAAAGGACAGTCTCCAAATTCAATTATGATTTGTGTCAGTATTTAATTTTTGGTGGAAACAAATAATGAATTAATTAAATCAACTTACAGGTTTCAATACTGCATAAATTACATTTTCTTACTACAAATAAATTTATCTTATCATTTGCTTTTCAGGCAAAACCAACAGAAGCAAAATGTAACTTCTGAAACATTTAATTTCTTTCTCAGGTGTTAAACAGAATACATATACAGATAGCAAAATTCAGTAAATGTTAACAAATATTTTTAAAAAGAAAAAATTAAAATTATTTACTTATAATCAAACATCATTTGGTTTTTGTTTTTTGTTCTATTTGGTTGGGTGGTTTGTTTCTCTAGAGATGTGGTTGTTAAAATATTCTGTGTTGGTAACAAATTTGTTAAGAGGGAGAGACACAGGAATCTCTGCTGAGGTGACTAGATACCAAACTGGCTTTCTGCATGGAATAGGCACAAGGGGATGCAGTCAGCCACAGCTCACCTCCAAGTCTACAACAACAAGCAATTAGTGAGGTGCCTCAGGGAGCCCACTAAGTGTCCAAAACCCACGTACGACATTAACAATTTCTGTGCTTCTAAAATTCACTCCAAAACTGAACCCATCAGCCTGAGGTGACACATCCCACAAGACTGCTGAAGAAATAAGGCACCACAGACGAGAAGGTCTTTTCACAGGCTGTTGAGTCACCAGCTCAGCTACCTTGGTTCATCCATCACAAATACACAAATTATCAGAACATTATCTACCAAAAAAAACTAATTTGCTCAATTTTTTGAAGCAAATTGTTATTCCCTGGCAGCTTAATAAAGTCAGCCTAACAGGTGAAAAATTTGGATGAATATTTTTATTCACAGTTCACCATATAGAAGGTAAGAAGTGCAACAGAGTCTGGTGTTGACAACTTCACTGAGAACTTCCCGGTTTCTGGATGGTGAACTCCAGAAATGCATTCTGCATTATTTGCATGTACAAGCAAACTTTATGTACCAAGGCAGTACAGATTAGGATGGTAAAGTCTCAATTTTTCCCTTGTCCTACTAAAATAAGTCATTTATGGTGATATACCTACTAATTCTAGGACCTGAGGAGCTAGTCTTCAGATTTGCTGTGCTGTCCAAATTATTGTGCTGGGGAGGAATCTAAAATTAATTTAATCTCAATTTGCATTACTGAAAAATACAGTTTGGGCTTTTTCGGCATTTTCAGCAAGGATTCTCATATTTACAAATTCAATTTTGTTTGATTTATTCTTCAGCAGCCCCAAATTATTTTTGTGAGATCTAAGGCCAGTAAAAAATAAGTGTCTGAACTTGGTTATTTAATATGGAAAGAGATTGATGATTTTAAACCTACAGAAGAAGCAACTGACTAGTGCTTCATTTAACTTATTGCCACAGTTAATTCCTCCCTTTTACAGCCACCACACTATTTATTACCTAGGAGATGATTTGGTGGGATTCCTCTGTCCAGATATCAGTGGATATGGTGTATGTAAAGGCTGCCTTACCCAGGGTCTCTGTCAAGAAGCTGAGGAAGACAGCACTTATAGATCATGATTTGCTTGATTTCCTATAGATACATAACAAGGGATAAGATTTATTTTCATTCTGGAACTGCCTGCATCTTTTTTTAAGGTGGTTCAAGACAGCTTGCCCAAATGCAAATATCTGGGTAAGTTGTTTGAATTTTTGTGGATATCACACATGATATAGGTTTCATCTCCTGGGATGACCTCCTTGCAAATAGAAGGTGAAGGAAAACAAACACAGAACTAATAAATTATTACCTTCTTACACGATTTATCACACATAGTAGCATAGCTTTGAAAAGAGTTGACGGGCAAATGTTTGAAAGAAAGGTTTTCAAAAAGGCCACTAAAGAAAACAACACCTGCTCACAGAAAATAATCCTGCTGTCACTTACACCTGTACAAATAGGCTGCAGCACACAGACACAAAAACTAAGCTCAGCCAGAGATGACTGCTTTTGCACTGATATATTTGGGCTTAAGGTTTCTCTTGAAATTTTCTACCATTTAACTAGTTTAAGCTAATTGTTTACCTTTTCCTGTTAATAAAGGAATTCTAAGATCTATGACTGTTCAAGAATTAGGTTAAAGAATTTCCATTTCTATTTCCGTTTGTGTTAGCCAGGAGATTTAATATCCTAGGCATCAAGGTCAAAACCAAATTCGGGCATAATTAACAGTGCAGAGATATTCTAGATCTAACCCAACACTGTTTTGTGACAAGAAAGAGAAATTTCCCTTAACCCCACTCAGCTTCCTAGATCAGTAACAGGAACATTCCTCTGAGATACATCAAATAATGTTTTAAGTTCCCTCAGAAAAGTCTGGATGGAGGATCCAGACTCACTTCTCTCCAGTTTAGATGAATGTCCCAGCTTCTGAACTGTCATTTTTCTCTTTCTTTGAAGTAAATTAATATTTAGTTAGTTATACATAGCAAAAAAAAAGTATTAAAGACTTAGAAATTCACCCTAGATATATTTCAGGAGCAGTTCAGTAACTTCAGAATAAAGGCAGTTTTTACGTAAATTCCTTTTCTACAGCAAGCGAAGGATAGAACTACATCTGAATTATGCACCTTTTATGTGGGTGGTCTGCCTGCTGAGCATGGGGACATCCTGAGCAATATCGCATCTTGTCACAAAACCATTTGTCCCAAGGTACTAAGGCTTAGATGTGCCACATTTCAGTGTAAGCCCAGTGCAGATAAATGCTGGTGTAAATGTGGGCATGCAGGGAAATAAAGATCAAGCAAACATCTGAGGAATAGCTTGGGGATCTACATTCTTACCATTTAACTGGTTAGCTAACGAAAATAGCTTTCAATTAAATCCATAATATTCAGTTATCAAATAAATATATTAATGAAATTTGGAAGTTCATTTTCACCTGGTAAGCAGAGTCAATTTGTATATGTCAATACAAAAAAAAAAAAAGAAAAACCTCATTCGAAATGACACACAATTAATTGTATAGACACTTTAGCAAGAACTAAATTCTATGTACACCTTTTTCATTTATAGTCCTAGAAAAAGGCATTACAGCAGACTGTCACATGCCTGATATAACTTACTTTCTTAAAGGCAATAGAGTTTTGTATTTCATATGCCTCAAGAAGATAATTTTTGTATTTGAGTACTTAATATTATCATTGGTCCAGATTATATACTATAAGATCAAAGCAGGCTGTGGATGAATATCTTAAAAATTTAAAAGATGTTACAGCCACAGATGAGTATTTAATCCATGGGCAAAATGAGGTCTCTTGTGTTGTTTGTCCCATTACAGATTTGACTGTGTGAGATGCTGAAAGCCCTGAATGCCCAATCAATTTCACATTTCAGGATGGACTCAGAACTTTGCTGTATCAGTCTCAGAGTTTATAATGTTACAACTACACTGTCTTGATAAAGCACTGCTTAATTACAGCACATACGCAGCAGTAATTCATCATACCATAAGCTACTGCTGATTAAAAGCTGTAAGCTGGTTTTAAAACCTTGTGCACTCATTATAATCAACAGTAGGGAAGGATTCCTAGAGGCTTGACCCATTTCCAATGGGATTTGACCCAATTCAGTGTACAGCAGTTTCATTTATATTTTATCTGTTGATTGGGTTTATCCATCTAATAGGTCAGCTATTGGTCTCTATGTAACAGCACAATTTATAGAACCATTCCAGATGAAAAAGAGAAACAGCTATTGTTAAATTTTGTTTGTCCTCGGGTATTCCATTGGGATTAATTATCCATTATCATCTAGTTAGCTTTTCTTGAAAATGGAAATGTGTGTGGCATAACTGGCAGCTTCTTCTACTACTTGACTATTACATAGAGTTACCTGATGATTTGGCTGACATGTAATCTAAATAGTCCCCTAAGTCCTTCTCTACCCTCATAATTATAGACCACAGGCAGAAATCCCATCACTGAGAATGGCTGCTAAATTGTAGCATAGGAATGGAAACTTATCATGTGTACAAGTCAGGAGACTTTCCTCCTGCATTTACGAGGCACCACATCTTTTAGTTTGGGAAATCTGTGGCAATTTCTTGAACAGCAATCAAAAAAATCTCAGATGAGGACAACTCCCAAAAAACTCATACCATCTGAGAAAGGGGAATACACAGGAGGATATTCTAGTCAAAGCACAAAGGAGTTTACCACAGTTCCAGGCACTGATTGATACTGGCATTCTACAAAGAGTGGAAAATACATACATGGTGCTGACAGAGGACGTTATAAGAAGCTTATGTCAAATCTGAGATAACAGAATAATACTATTTTTTTATATACAAAATATAACCAATTGTAAAATTCCTAGCATTTTTACCACAGCAAGAATTTTCACGGTCTAGTTTTTTTAACAGTTCTGAGAAGATATCAACAAAGATGAATAAAAAAGATTGAAAAACGGAAAGTTCAGAGAACCCTAAAGACTGTATTTCCTTTCTGTGCATCTTGGGCAGCCTTCCCATTTCTGTTTTAGTGAAAAAACTATTTGGAATACTAAGTGGCAAGCAATTTGACTGAATTGGAATAACATTATGAAATATTTCAACTCTGTGTTTCCATCCGCATCCTGAGAAATGTAAAGCAGGGACAGAATTTCAGTTTCTTAATGAAAAGTGACTGAAAGTTACTCTATGACCTCATCTCTCACCCAGTTAAAATCAGGTCTGCCAGCACAGACTATTCCAGTTTCCTTATCTGAACCTTGAATGAGTTTAACTCAGCTGCTTGTAAGTTTTTCATTGCTAGAGGTCTTCAACATTAGTAATTTTGTACTTTAGAATGGAAAGAAAAAACTATTTGTGAGTTTTTACCTTTGATCCTGTAATTGCTGACTTTTGAATACTTGGTTTATGACATGCAAATGTAACATTTCACTTCCTTACTCCTGTCTCCCCACTTTTTGCTTGTTTTTAATAATAGTTGCAGTGCCAAGATGAAAGGAAAGCAAACAAGAAGAATAAAGGATAAATATTCCATCCTAAATTTATCCAAAATGATGAGAATATGAATGTCACCTGGAATGAATGCCTCTTGAATGAGTGTAGATTACAGACAGTCATGAGATCAATTAATTATATTGTAATGAAGAATACTGATGAGCCACTTTTACACCTGTTCTTTTAGTCTATATATTAGTGAGCTGGTGAAAGCACAAAGCAACAGATGCTGCAAAGGCTTAGAAATCATCCCTCATCTCCATCCTTTGCATCTGCAGCTTGCAGTTATCTGAAGTTCAGGAGAAGCACCACTAAATCTGGGCTTCCAACATGCATAATTTTAATGCATGTCCAGAGTCCACAGATGGCATCGGCCCAAAGGTTTGAGTGCACCTTGCCCTAATTACTTATGGCTGGCCATGGCTGTGCTGTTTGAGGAAGGAAGGCTGCTCATAATGACAGAATCACAGAATCATTTAGGTTGGAAAGCATCTCCAACATCATAGAGTCCAGCCTTTGGCTGATCTCCACCTTGTCAACTCGACCACAGCACCAAGGGCCAGGTCCAGTCATTTCTTGAATTCCTCAAATATGTCACGAAAGAGGCAGTGTGCATTTCTGTAGGATCTGTTTCCCAGCACCAGGAGGTATGTATGCAGACTGTGAAGGCCCAAAGCTACTCTCCCAGTACATCTGCCCATGGCCCTGTGGGATAGGAAGCCCTGCCAGGGATGCTAGTTGGACTCTTTTGCATGGGCACGTCTTTAGGCAGCAAAAAGAATCTTTTCTTCCAAGCACTCTACCCATGCAAGAGCAGCCAAGGTTTTGCTAAACGGAAGAGCTCTAGGCCAATTAATGAAAATAAATTGAACCTGACAGACAATTTAAGATAAACTTTTATTCCTTTTAGGATCTCATGCTAAGTAAATCTCTACATTAAATTTCACAGGCAGAGCTGAGGAACTCTGCAATGCTCCTACCTAGACTGTTATTCTCTTTTTTTTATTTAGTAAAAGAGCAAAAATAAAATTATCATTATTCTGTCCAGATCTCCTTTGTCAATCATAACAAAGGTCTAAGGGAAGAAAAGCTTGGGAAAATGCTTCAATGCTAAATCTTCAGTTATGAAGCAAGGGTGATGCATTTATCTAGCTACTACATATTAAAAAAGTTATGTTTTGTGTTTGCTCCATTTGGGATGGGGCATGTCTAGGTTGACTTGGCTGTCAGCTAGCTTCACAGAATCACAGGGTATTCTGAGTTGGAAGGGACCACATGGATCATTGAGTTGAACTCTTAAGTAAATAGCCCATGTGGGGATCAATCCCATGTCTTTGGCATTAATAGTACCATGCTCTGACCAACTGAGATAAACTTTAGGAAAATTCACTTTGGGTTGCATTTTCAAAATGTTTCAGTGACTTAGAAATTTAAATGTATAACTCAGTTTTATTTCCCCATAACATTTTATCTTTAGTATTCCTTTCACTTAGCCTCTTCTAGACAAATAGATAAATCATAGAGGGCTAAAGAAGAGTAGTATGAATTTTCATTAAAAAAGATAATTGAAATACGTATTAACAAGGGAAACAGAAGTCCAACTCAAGCCCAAAAAAGGGATGAAATATTCAACTTACACAATGATCCATGGCATCAGTAGGACATTCTATATCCAAAGGACTCCTATCTACATATTTATGGCTTGCAAGCCCACGGTCTTTTCCAGAACTAATGTTTCTGTAAACCCCACTCCCTCCAGAGTCCATCCACATTTATGTGCACCACTGATTCTATCTAGTACAGTAAATCAGGTGGACTAAAGCTCCCTGAGACTTTCAGGGATTAAAGTAGTTCTAAACTGCTGAAAAATGAACCTGTAACACACAGGCAATAATCTAGCATTTGGCTACAGGTTATCACTTGGGTTGTCAGCTGAATTTATCAAAGCTGAATATGAGCAGTTAAAAAGCTTCTGATGATTTATAGCTTCTGTACACAACTGCAGCCTTAAATCCTACTTAACATTTTCAGAGTATGAAAATTCACAAATGGTTTTCTTAAAATTCTGCTCTCTTTTCTGCATTCAACAAGCCCTTTGTGCCTTTACTGACCTTTGGGATTCTCACTTCAGAGACTTTTCAAAGTCTTTTCTTCTGGAGAGGTGAAGCACAGACTAAATACATGAATAAATCCCTTATTTTTATCAGGCTGTCTCCCATTTACTAACACAGGACAACGCAACATTTGCCTGCTGTCACATCAGACTGCCACAGCCATGCTCCAAATGTCACATTAGCAGAGTCAGGTTAAAATCACTTTGTGTTACAACACTTTCTGCAATGACCTTTTGAAGGGCCAGAATGAGAGGAAAGCTTAACCCCCCTTGCCCTGTTCAGGGAGCCTCTCCTTGTTTTTCTCCTAGGTGAGAAACACATGCTTCATTTTCAAGGGTGAATTGCCAGTTTTTATGAACATGCAACATTCCTGCAATCCACTGAGCTCTCCATGGGTCCATCCTGTAGCCTGTGTGGTACAAGAAGCATTCCAAAGCAGTAAAATTCATTGAATGAGGGTCTCTGTGTATGTCAGACACCTTTTTCTTGAGAAACACAGGGATCTGCTTCCCCGGATGTGCTCAATTTTACATTTCGACACAGGTCAGGGCAGCATGTCGGGCAATTTTCCTTACCAGGCCTATAAATAACTTGACCTTTTAAAATGGCCAGAACGGGGTATGTTCATTATTGTTTTGGATCCTATAGCATACTTCTAATAGAAGCAAGGATCCATCATGACTATATTATAGATGGGAATATAGGTTTCCCAGGGAAGAGCTATCCAGCCTACTCAATGCAAAAGCAGAAGGACTGGAAGAGACTGGAATAGGCTGCCCAGGGACATGGAGGAGTCACCAGCTCTGGAAGTGTTCCAGAAATGACTGGACCTGGCACTTAGTGCCAGGGTCTATTTGACAAGGTTGTGATCAGTCAAAGCTTGAGCTTGATGATTTTGGAGGCCTTTTCCAACTTAAAAGATTCTATGAATTTAGGGGATACCCTTTCAGTGAGGTATTGCTCTTCTCCAAGCTAGTCTTTATTGATAGATCCCAGTTGATTTGCAGTGGCCAAGCCACTGACAGGGAGACTGCTCCCATGCTGCTCATCTCATGTGGGGCTTCTGAGACTACTAGTGAGTCCAGTCAAGTCCCAAATCTGGTAAAATAAAAGTAAATTGATTATTATACACAAGAGATAAACCAGTAAAGACTGTACAGTCTGTCAAAGTCAAGCACGGATAGCTCTGAATTGGATATGCAGAAAGCAGCAGAAGGAGGAAAAACGTGTCCATGGCATAAAGGTTAAACAAAGAGGAGAGAAAAAAAGGGAGAACACAGCAAGCTATCAAATAGCTTCATGCCAGTAGCTGGGGATCATATAAAATAGCACTGAGATTTATGTACAAATGACAGTTCCCTATATCTCTGCCTGACCCTGTTCCTTACACGAACAGTATTAATTCAATACATTTTTCATTCTGGCAGTAGTTTGAACTAAATCACTGTTAAATCATCTGTGGTGGAATCACTTTGTTGCAGGTAGATGTACTAGATCAATCTAATGAAATAATTTACTTATGAAGAATTAATCCCTGGTCCTCTATAATCATTTAAGGAAAAAATTATACATGTGCTCCAGTTGAAGATAACAAATACCAAGATGGATGGAATTTCAAACAGACATTTTTCTTAACAGTCCATGCTCATGTTCTCCCTTTGGTTTCAATTTTTGAAATAATAACACAAGGGTAAGAAAAGTATGACCCAGAGCTTTCATCATAGAGGCAAGGGGACTAGAGGGTCCATAGTAAGCTTTTAAAAAATGTTTTGCTTAAGTCCAAAATATATGGAGTGTGGCTGTTGTGGGTTTTCTCGAATCCCAGATTCTACAAGATTAAGCTCATTTTCCAGAATTTTCTATAAGTCAAAATATGAGATTGCAAAGGGTCTTTACTGACTCTTGGAATAGAGAAGTGGGGAGCTACTATTTTCTGAACTGGCATTCCCACTTAATTTCTTTCCAAAAGGAGGGTGAGAAATTCCTGCTGGAGCAAATCATCAAAATTCACTGAAAATAAACAGCGAGATGTTTATCACTGAGGTGTAACAAATTCAATATAATTATATTAAATAACATGATTCAAGCCAGAAAATGACACCTGTGTCATTGTAAAGCACTACCAAAGGTCAGACATTTAGACAAAATTTCAACTATTTCTCCCAAATCTATTAACTACATAAGCTGATTTTCTATTACATGTTGACAGGATCAGAGTTCTTTAATTTCTGAACCAGGTCCAGTGAATATATCAAAATAGATTATTTTTTTCAAAAACTTAAATGTCAGCTTTGAGAAATAGGTGCCAATGCAATGATAGCATTATCTCCTATGATTTGAAATTAAATAAGCATTTGTAATGGCAGAAAAAAAACCTCCTATGATTAGGATGAAAGAAAAGGGGACAAGTAAATTTGAAAAGCAACTTAGCCTTTCTGCACCCTTAATAAGGAGCTAATACCTGGACTTAAATTACTTCTGAGCTCAAATTTTTAGAACAAATGCCTATATGAATTCTGCAGCATACAATTTACAACTGCCTTTGGTCACTGACACAATGAATAAATCCATCTTCACTCTTTTTAAAAGAAGACATTTCCTTTTTCATCTCCCCTGTCTGTAATAGATCAGCGTTGTTTTCTCATAACAGTGTGATGATATTGTCTACTATCCCTGAAGAAGTTTTATGAAGGAAATTTTTGTCAAATATACTTTGTTATAAGATTGCACAGATTCAGAGATCTTTCAGACTTTATATGATTATTTTCATATCTGTAGCCTACAACTATACAAATCGGAACACACTGGCTTGTGTGCTACTCAACAATACTGTGTTTTCTCTGTATAAATGGTAATGTTAAATAATAAATCTATGTCCTTTCAGTGACTTAGATAAACTTCATTTTCTTCTTTTCTATTCATTAAGAATTAAAGTTATTCTATTTCATGGTTTTGTATATCTCGAGGAAACATTTGAACTACGAGTTAAGGATAACATCATTGCAATAGGCTGACTTTTCTATTAATTACATCAAATTAAATATCTTCCCATAACAAACACCAGAATTTAATGGGTTTCTTGTAAGTCTTCTGGCTCTTTTTATTCCCATGTAGTGTATTACAAATTCTTCCAAAACAAAAACAACTCTCTGAGATGTCAAGGGGAGAGATGTGACAGCACACAGCTCTGCAGAGAGCAGCAGCTCATGGTGGCCCCATAATCCTCAAGAAAACCTCTGTCTCTCTTGAAAAGACAGGGAGGACTGGGTGGTGACAGGGAGGGACATCACTGTACATCACCTGAAATGGAACATCTGAACAAGTTAACTTTAGTAGAAGTAGGATTGTGCATGCGAACTGAAAAAAAGAAAAAAAAAAGTAGAGTTTAAATTAAATGAAAGTTAGAGTTTAAGTTAAATGAAAGTTAGAGGGTTCTGAAGGAAAAACCTGACAATTCTTTCAGGTTCTTCTTAGTGGGGTACTAATTCTGTTGACTTTTTGGAGCTGGATATTTCAGTCTTTGGTAGAAATTAATTCTTGAAAAATTATTTCCCATTGCATTAAAACATTGTTTCTTTGCTGTTACATTTGAAAGTTAGTCTTTCTCTGTAATTAAGACATCTCCTAAGACATTTTTTGCACAACACAGTGACAGAGACTTATCAGATCCTGTGAAATACTTTGTGCCTCTGAGTACACTGAATGAGCTGAAGTGGAAGCCTATGAAAATGACATCTTCTTCTATAATATGTGTGCTTGTCCCAGTAATAATTATTTGCACAGTTCAAACCACCTCTCAAGGAAAAAACCCCTCTGTTGAGCACAGGTATGGAAACACAGTAATAAACAGGTCTCCTGTGCTCCTCACATGTTCCTGGGGGAAAACAAGGAATGCAACTCTTCCCAACAACCCCGTCATGCTGTCTGCAACTTTGAAGTGCCCAGGTACCCTAAAATGAGTTGTCTCAAATGCTGGCATCTATAAAGCTGTGGCCTCCCATAGCTGTGCTCCCAATAGGAAGGTTACCTACCAAACTTCTGATTTTACCCCTGAGCAGATTCCCAGCTTCCAGTCTGCTTCGTGTTATTGTTGCTGCACTGCTCGCAGCACGGCGGTTGGTCTGTTTAAAGCTAGCTCAGGGAAAACAAAACAACACAAAAGAGAGCAAAACCAAAACAAAACAAAACAAGCTGCCATGATGACCAGCAGCTGCATATCAGTGTCCCCTTCCAGCATGTCCTCCTTGGCCTGGCAGTTTATAACCACACAATATAGCTTGATCAAAATGAGGTGACTCAAATAGCTCCCTACTCTTAATCCCATTAATCATTCTTTGCAAATAATTCCCTAANATATATAATATATAATCTCCTGTATAGTTTCGTCTGACAGTGAACTGTTATAAAGGTAAATGAAATACTCATAATAAAATTACAAGTGGTGTTCAGTGCTAGTGAGGTACAGCATAACATACAAGAGAAAATGAATATCAAGTATACAAATGTAATTGTTGGTACTAAGTAATTTAGAGTATCCAGGATGAAGCCTTGGACCTCCTGTGGCTGGTTCTTTGAAAACATCTATGCTGTCCTCACTGGTGGTCAAATAGCCAAAAAGAGGATGAATGTGGCAAGACAGAATATTGAGAAAACAGTTAAAATGCAGAAAGGTCATTCAGAAATGTGAGTTATGGAAGTGGATGTTTCAGAGCTGTGTGTGGCTCTCATTACACTCTCACAAAAATAAGAATAAGAATAGGAAAGGTAGAGGCTTACTAGAATTATAGAGCAGCTTTTACATGATGAAAAAACTAAATGGATGACAAAGACTTGCATTTCTAAAAAGACTCATTGATAAGAGAGACCTGTAAAACATGAGCAATGTGTAAAAAGTAAGACACATTTATTCACTGCTTATCACATTACAAGAAGCAGGGTATGCCCAGTGAAATTCTAAGACAGTTGATTTAAAACAAACAGATGGAAGGGCTTTAATCATTTCATGCATAATTATTTTGTGAAGCTCATTGCCAGTAGATGTGTTGAAGGCTGAAAGTATAAATGGATTCATGAAAGACATGACAAATTGATAGACAATAAATCCACATGCAATGATTAAACCTTATGGTCCAAAGACACCCTCCAGCTCAAACAGTCATGAAAACACCTGCCTTTTGGATCAGAGAGAGTAAACCATGCACCTGTTCCAATACCCATAACATAGACTCATCATATACTTGGGAAATCCCAGCTTCAATTCACTTACTGCCTGAGAACAACAGTTTTCACCTATTTGTATTTATATATTCATCTGGATAATTATTTTCACTATTTGTGGTAAGGGGCCTTAACACCTTTTAGAAATTTTGATACTCATTTGGCTGAGGGATCAAAAGATTTACATTCAAATAAATTGGATTTAAAGGCAAAAACAAAACAACAGGACGCAGAACTGACGCTGGAAGAGCAATTAAATTTTATGTTTCCTCCTTAGAAATAACCTAATCACAAGCCTAGGGTTTCATGCTTATCCTATGTCTCTTACTAGAAACAATACAGAGAAGTACAAGTGGTATTAACAGCAGAACCTGGGCAAGTATTTGTAAGTAAAGTGCCAGAATGACATTTTATGGACACTGCAGAGGAGCAACAGCTCCAGAAGAAATACAGCTGGAGTAGCAGAGGACTCAAGACGTAATAAAATACATCTGTCTGTCTCAAGACACAAAGAATAACATCTACAGCACTTCAAATATCTAACTTTTTTTTCAAAATATCAAGATAGAAATTTTATGCATTTTCCAGAGTTTAAATATCCTTTTCATTAAGAAGTTATTCCTAACATTGGATCAAATCTCCACTCCATTCAAATCTCTTAATTCTCAGCCAGACGATGAGGGCAGTACAAGAAATTCTTTTATCAGAAGCTGTCATGCATTTTGACTAACTTCTCTAAGCAGCCTAGATATTTTGGTTTTTGTATTGAGGCATGTTCTTAGTATTCTGTTTTCTCTATACATTTTTCTTAAATCAGCACTGGACACAGTAGTTAGCTATAGACTTTTGGCACCAGGGACATATAAAGGATATTATTGCTTTTACATCCCCGTGCAGAAATTTTCTTTTTTGACCTTTTCATGTTTTTGCTTGTTCTTGTTCATTCACCTACTGTAATCTTTAGTTCTTTTTATGTATAACTATGGGCTGGTGAATTGTTCTCCATTTTGTATTTGTCCAGAAATTTGTTCCCAACGTAGCACCAGATATTTGACCTAAAAAATCAGTATTCTTTTTCTCCTGATTACTTCTTCAAGTTCTTAATATTTTTTTGAACCGTCCCCTTGTGCATGCTGACTCTCCCAGAAGACCATGGTTTGTTTTGTCAATTATATATTCTAGTTCATCTTCTTAATCAGTAATGTCAATATTCAGTGACAGATTTAAGGCACACCCTTTCAGAGTTCTATTTGATATATCTCTCCATATTGAAGTGGGATTTTAAATCAGTTTTGTGGATGCTTTTATATTCATATAGATCACGGTCTAGTGGAAGGTGTGACCCAGAGCATGGGGATTGTAGCTCGATGATCTTGAAGGTTCCTTTCAACCAAACCATTTTATGATTCTATGAATCAATCACTAAGCTAAAAAAACCACTGGTCACTAAGGTATGGACAATTATAATAAAATTAAACTAATCATATGGAGATAAAAATGGACTGGATATAGTACAGCAAGAAGTCTACAAAATATGTATTCATGTGATTACAATCTCCTGTTAGGGTGTGTCAGAAGTAAGCTTTCTGACTTCTTCAGTAATTCTCTTTTTTCTTGAAAAATTATAATTTTTTATGATATGGTGATCTTTGCCAGAAGGATCCAGCTCAGAATTCTTTGCCCAGGATAAACAGTCCACAGTTCAATTTGCGTCTTTATTACTCATTACATGACACTAGCCATTATTTACTGATCATTACTAAAAAATTGCTCAAAGAGAATTCTCATTTTCTTTAAAACATTTTTTCCTAAATTTATATCTAGATATTTGAAGGTATTCCTTAATCTTAAAAATCTTTAAATTTATAAGGAAATTTTATTCTGAATTTTTCGTTTTTTTGCAGAAGCAATGAAATATGAATCCACTAATCCTGGATGTTTGACACCACAGTTTCCATATATATATGTCTGAGTTTTCAGAGTCCTTATTAAATATTTTCTATTAATTGGATTATATTCCTTCAATATTATCAAATTAAAACAATCCACAGACTGGTTCTTTGGCTTATATGCTGGACATATGTTAAATATTTAAAAAAAATATATCAAAAGGCATTTATTCTCATTATTTATATGAGCCTTTGTGGAATCAAGAGCCAGCAGTAGCTAAAAGTATGCTGGACTGTATTTAGAATAATAGAAGGAAACTTTTCCAGAGTTGAATTTACGCCCCTGAAAAACAAGTTATAGATGAACTGAGGATCCAGGAAAGCAACCTTGGATTCTTGACCACCTTCCTCTTGACTGTAGAGTAGACATTTGTTTGTCTGCTTCTTTTGATTAAACTCAGAAAAGAATATCTGGGGCTTTTACTGCAGAAATTCAGTAAGGCTTTTTCTGAGAAGATCAAAGGTGTCACACTTGACAAGTCACGCTCTCCCTCTTGCTTGGTGTGCACATCAGCTTTCAACACTAACAAATGTCATACCACATTACCTGGCTAAATGAGTCGAAACACTTAAATTCTTCCCAGAAAGATGTGGCAGGTGATCACTCACTTCCCTAAAGTTTTTTTCCAATATGCAGTACCTCAGACTTTCGTTCTTATCTCACAAAGCACGATTTCTGCACATTTCATTGCATATTTACAATTCTTTGATTTTCCTTTTTAACCTATTCCAACACAGATATCTCAGGTTTTATTTAATGCCTGCCAGAAATAGGAATCTGACTGAAAGCAAGGTGCCTTCTAGCCTCCAGTCAGATTAATCAGAAAGGATTTGCCAAGGTGAAACATTTTTAAGGACAGGCATAGATCTGTTCTTGAAACCTCCCATGTCACAGCAACCTACAATCTCAGTTTTGTTACTGCCTTCCTTTGCCTCCCTGATATGCCCACAAAAGTTGTCAGGACTCTTTTCACCTCTCACTAGACAAAAGCTTTTGACCATCTACTTTAACTATATGTCTGACTATGAGAAGAGTTCTTAAATTGCACCCATTGAAAAATTGCAATTCATTTGGAAGGATGCCAATTTCAAGTATCAATTGGATACCTCAACTAAACTAATAGTCTGGTCTTTATTTACTAGTAAAGTAGGGGGGGAAATGTTATTATGTGTGCTTTGTATTCTCTGTTGCATGCTAAATAATTCCTGGGAGGTATTCATGATCTATAAAGCAGCAAGCAGTTTGGTCACAGCTATCTCTGGCACCATCTGTTTGACCACTTGCAAAAGTAACAGACTGCACAGAAGCTGAAAAAGAGGCATGACTAGCATGAGTTTGGAAAAAAACTGTATCTAGATCCAAAATTAAACCAGCTATTCAGAATTTCATCACAGTGTGTCAGCCGTACTGCAGTTACCCCTTGAACCCTCACAGGCTGGTTTTCCCTTGCCTCTGGCAGATGCGCCTGTCTGCTTTTTCCATAGCCAAAATGTTTGCAGATAGTCTCATTAAAACAAAAGTTTCCAGCAAAGAACAGAAAATTTAGCTCCTGAGACTGCCCTGCTGACTTTTCTACCCAAGCAAATGAGGAACAGAGACTTTAGCCACATTCTGATATATAATTTCCTATTTATCTGCTTTATTTTTCTTCATTGGATTATTTCAACTGTGAACAACTATGACAACTTTCATTCAAATTGTTAAAGAAATTATAAATCTGTGTAGATGAAAAAATGACTCTTGAAGTATGGAACACTAACACTGGCGATTCCTAATTATTATGTTTGGATAATAAGCTGCTAACACATTTAGTATAAGCTATAGTCATAATTACAACTAATCTTACAGAAGCATTTACAAGTCATCTTTGATGTGGTCTTTTTTCCTTGAAATCATCATGATTTGTATTATATTCTTAAAAGAAAAAACCTTTAACCAACTAATTGTATATCTGTCTCATGCTTGATCATTCCTAATAGTTATAACTACAAAGGAAAAACCCATTTACCATTTTAAGCGCTGGACTTAATTAACTTCTTTACATTAGTAGGGACTTTCCCAATAGTCCAAGAATTATTAAAAGTTAATGAGAATGTTTCAGAAAGTTTCCTTACCAATAAAGGATTCTTTCAAACAAATTATTAATGTCTACAATTATACCACAAGTATTGAATATAAAAGCTTTAAACAAAAACAATACCAATAAAAGAAGAGCAGAAAAGTCCTAGATAATATTTAGACTATCATTTGCAGTTAAAAAAAACTTTCATCCATGTTGTTATACTGTTCCTTATTTCAATTTCTCATATATTTTTACACATTCTCTTTATTTCCAAAATGAGTGAGAAACTAAACAGAACTTGAGAAGAGCCTTAAGTACTGTTGACCAGTTATTGCTCCCATGAGTAGCATAAATCCAGCCCTCCTTTGGCATTTCTCAATAAGATGCCTGAGTTATTTTTTTCTGTAGGTTAATTGGAAACTTTTGTTTGATGATCAAAATACCGAGTATGTACCTGAATCACTTCTGAAATAATAATATTGCAATTGCAAGGGATTTTTAAGGGGTGGATGTCTCCTGTGTTTTTACTGATCTAACAATATTCCAGCTGATGGCAAAACCATTAATGTTAAATAGTATCCGATATGACAATATTGTAAAGAGTTTTGAATGGTTGGAGATAAAAATCAATATAAAAACAGCTATCCTGGACTTCTACTGCTCTTCTGGATTAGTTCAGAAGATATCTATTGCACCTGCCCTTGATCCCAGATCACACCCCTAATGTGCAGAGAGAACATGCGAAACTTCCTCCTTGCTCAGGTGTTCTAGGGGGCTACCTGTAGAAACCTTAGGCAAAATTCATTAGAACTCCTCTGGACTACTGAGGAATAAACACCACTTGTAAAAATTTTCTCATGATTCTTTCACGTAGCTCTAAAAAGCGCTATTACGGAAAAAAAAAAGGGGGTCGGGCGTGAGGAAGAAGAAGAAGAAGCAATCAATATTTATCATTAGTGTTATGCAAGAATTCCTAAATTACATTATCATGAGAGGATGTCTGCAAAGTTTTAGTGGCTCGAAATGCTTCCGGGAACATGAGTTAATAGCCTCACTAACAGTTGTGAAGGCAAGAGCAATTCTGAAGATTGCTTCAGTAATTCAGAATGAGTAACAACAGAACCCCTCAAGTGCATTGCTGCTCATTAATAATAATATACATACAGCAGACAATTTTTGTTTAAAGAATGAGCCTTTGTAACTTGGTTAGCAGGATTATGTTTAAAACACTCTCCTGAAAACAAAGGGAGAGCAACCTTCTCTCTCATGCATTGTACAAAAAGAATTTGCCAGCTTACGACTACCCTCACGAGACCATCCAAATGCAATCATCTCCTGTTTTATCTCAGCCTCAGCCTAGGAAAAAAACCACATGAATTGCATTCTATAAACTGCAGAAACAGCTACAACATGAGTCACCATTTCTGCAGAAACTTCTTCCAGCAAGCACCTCATCCTGGCTGCAAATGGCCCCTGACAAATCCCTACGGCTTCATTTGCGGTCTCTGCCGCTGAGACCATTCCCTGCAGGAGCAGCTCAGGCTGAGAGGATGCAGAAGGATTGGTGAGTTGTGCTGTGAAGCATGTTGCCTCTAAGGGATGGGGTCAGCAGTTTGTGTCCTCTGCTTGCTGAGGGACTGGCTCCTGAAGCAACTTTTAGCAAGCAGTTGCAGAATGTCAAAAGTGAGTCTTCAGAGAGTGCAAAAACTAACTTTAAACAGTTTAACAACAAAAATCCTTTCTAAATTCCATTTCACATTAGTTTTTAAGAAACAACTCTATTAAGCTGACCAGTAAGGTTTTTAAAACAGTTACAGTTTGCTATAGATCAGCATTTTCTATAAATATGGGTGTTGTCATCAAGAAAAATTCTTGGAAATACCTCACAGCACTCAAGGTTCAGAACAGAGCAATTTAAACAGGTAACAAAAACTTATTAAGTTCCTTTCTGCATCTTCCAAGCAGTTCCTTTTCTAAATAATTTTATATATTTCAAACATCCTGAAACAAATGCAACTGACAGAAAAGTTTGAAACTGCATACATAATTTAATGAAAAGTTTTTGCAGCCTACCTTGGAATTGCGTAAATTTGATGGTTCCCATCCTCTCTCCATTTCTGAAAACAACTTCACCCTAAATAAAATAAATAAACACCTTAAAAGTTTTATAAATCTCTCATAATACAGTATTTCATTTAACGTTTTAATTTTCCATTGACTGTTAAATTACCAAAGCAATGTTTAAACTCTGAAGACAGCAGATTCAAACAGATTCAAAATAACACTTCCTTAAAGCCTTCTTTTACAGATTTCAAATGGCCTTAGAAAGTTGGCCAGTGTTACCACCCACGTTTCATTTCAAGGAAATGGAAGCACAATAACGTCAATAACTTACTGAATTTCAGATGAGAGATAAGCAAACAATTTATTTTCACTATTTGCTTTGCGAAAGATATGTAAAAACTTTTAAAAATCATACAAGAAAATAGTTTTCTTCTTCATTTATCCATCATATAATTCCCCAAATGGCTCTACAAGCTATTTATCTTATCTTATACTTATCCTACTAGATTATGGATACCAGTAGCTCCTATGGCTCAGTTTTGTACTATACCAACATATCCTAGTATTCATTTTAATTGTAATGCCCTTCAGTCAGTACTACAATTTGTGGTGCTATACACTATTACTTCTCAGTATAATGGTCATGTAATGCTGAAACCTCCTCACATATCCCTAGGAAATTACTCCCATTTTTCATCCCATATTTCTGGATTAAATTAAGAAAATATCTTGTTAAATTTCCTCCTTACTTCAGCTACTTCATAATTGAGTGTGAAAGGAGAGGGTTTCATTCATTTATGGTAAGTATTTTTAATATTTTGAATCTGTAGTGGAAAGCTGAGTGCTGTCAAGATAGATTGCTATTCTACTTCATCCCTGGTTTGGCTTATTAACATCATCTTCATAAATCTTTGTTTTGGCAGACATCAGAGTGAAAGAAACCAAATGGTAAACCTGTGAGGCTACAACACATTTCTCTGTGCCAGCCTGTAACTTTTTGGAAAACCCTTTCTGGTCACTGAAGGGATGCACTGAAGGCCTCAGAAATACTGAAGTCAGGTTCCTGCAGGAACAGCACAACAGTTTTACAGTACAGCACACTCACCTCTCCCCAATTTTCTGCAAGCCACAAAACACCATTTCCCTTTGATAAACAGAAGAAACCATAAACAATTGTAAGCCACATTGTGCTAAACTTTAAGAACCAAAAGTCCCAATCTCCTGACTATTTTATAAAAAAAATTAAGAGAATTATGTTTGAAGCAAAAGAAGTGATATAAATTGACAATAAAATGTTGAATTTAATTTTATAAACTACAGCAATGTTAATAAGAAATAAGCCAATCAGTGTTCCAGAAATCCGTCTTTAGTAATTATGAGCTGATTTATGGCATGAGACACAAGCTATAATCTGATGATATTCTGCAGCTCACATCAAGCCATTTCTTTGCTGCTGAGATAACATAAGGTTTAGCTGGAGAGTTGTCTTCTTTACACTTGAGATTCATAAATTACTAAAAGTGTTTTTTCTTTATTTAAAGTGGCGGATGTTTGAATAATAGATATTACTAATACACACATTAAGATGTGACATTCCAAAAACCAGTCTTAGCACTGTTTTGTCCTTTCCTGTTACTTCACGACACACTCCAGCACATGTGCCAGTACAAACTTCAGTTTATGGTGTGATCCACCATAAAACCTAGATCTTAAGAAGTCCACATGAATATAGCAACACACAAAATCCTCTTTTACCTTCCATTATGTTTTAGTGACTTTACATAGGCATATTTAAATATTGATTAGCAAAAGAACCAGTGATTGTATAGAATTAAATAAAATAATGGAAATTATTAATATTAACTACTTTAAAACATGATCATTATATTAAAAAATATTTATTGATCAGTAAATATTTTACTCCAAGAGATGTAAAATAAGACCTCAGTCCTAAACAAGCATTTAAATCAACTGCACAAGATAATAACTTGCACTTAGAACAAACCTCACATTTTACTATATGTTGAATAGTCATTTAGCAAAGCTTTCCTCTTCCTTTACATACAGGTCATCCCAATGGAGACCAACAGAAACCACACTGGTGTTTTGATGTCTATTTAATTTTCTTCAATCTACAATCTACATTTTCTCTTTCTTTACTAGTTGTAAAAGTGAATGCCAGAGTAAATACCAATCTGCCCAGCTGATCTGCCCAAATTTGAGCTGTGGAAAGGCATCTTCACACTAGCAGTGACCCTTGAAAAGTTCATGGGAGGGAAATAGAAAGTTTGTGGCTTGGAGTCCAACAGACAGAGATGTGAACAGAGGTTGGAAAAGGAGCTCAGTCTGGCACAATCTGGCCTCCCTGGATATTGCTGCTGATGTATACAGCCACCATGGCACACAGAATTTCAATTTTTTTGGTCCAAATACATCCCTGTATTTGAGATTCATTGCAGTTGCATAACTCATCGTACAACCATACACAGGTGTACTTTATTTAGTTTTCTTAAATGTACTACCACCCATAAGTATAAACAATACTCTTCTCACATTACAAGATAGGTGATTCAAACAACAGAAATCTAGAAGCTTATGTTACAGGATTTTTCAGTTTTTATTTGTTTTTGTTTGTTTGCTTGCTTTTTGATACATCTCTGANGGGACCAAACATTTCAAGAGCATTAATCTCAATCTTGCCACATACAAGGCATCGTCTCCCTATTTCTTCTGAGTACCACCATCTTTTTCATGCTCTGTTTTACAAACCTGGTATTGATTTGTGAATTTTGTTATACAGAGTAACTGTTTCATCCCCTTAATAAAAAGACATTTTCGACCCTCCTTGGATGTAGAATCTTTTTATCTTAAGTCATCAGTCCTTTATTTGCAGTCAGAATAAGTCCAGATCATCCATTCACACTTAGAAATTATTAGCCAGCATTAGATTTATTTCAGACACATGGGACTTCCCCTGTCTTTACAGCAGACATTTGTCTCTACTTGGAAGGAGCTGTAAAGAATGCTTCTATATTTTTTTCCTGGTGATTAAAAAGTAGGTATCATTGCTATATTATGAACATCATCAAGCTCTTTTTGAGCTACTGAGCCCTAGTATTTATTACAATTTTACTTGCATTAACTTTGACAGTATTATTATTCAGCTCTGGCCAGAGGTCCATGCCAAAGTTAGAATTTGTCCATTCTTCAAACACTGAAATCCACAGCCAGCCCATTTTTTCATTCATATATTTAGCTTTCTTCATCTTCTTCAATTGAGCCAGAGTTCATAAGTTTCTTAACTGCTCTCTCAGTCAGGGCCAGGTCTGCACTTTGACCACCATTTAATTTACTGTGTATTTTCTTCTGCAAAGTATCTCAAATTTTGTAAACAGAGAAATAAGTGCATAGCATTTACTTCATGATTTTCAGTACTATCCTTGCAAGTAATGTCTGCTTTAGACTGTGTTTACTTCCTCCTTCAGTAGTCATCCACCACATGGCACAACTATTTATTCAACTGTTTATCATATTCTCAGCCTATACTAGTTATCTTATTGCTGGTTTAAAATGTCACAAATATACATTCAAGCTAAATTAACAACACAAATACCCCTTCATCAGAGGAAAAACCATGAGAACGTTGACAGAAATTCCACAGCTGGATGCAAGACAGTTAAATACCAGAGGACTTCTGTGCTCTCAGTGTTTTCCAATGGGCCAATACATTTCAGGACACTGCTTCAGTTCCACTTCACTGCCCAGAAATCTGAGCTACTCTGCCCTATAGACAAGTCATCTCCTCATATAGCAGTGTTTAAAGCCAGTGGCTTTCCATGAAACATCTGAGACTACACAGTCAAACCTGCTCCAAAAGTGACCATCAGTACTTTCCCAAAAATAAACTAACTCTTGAGTTACTTGAGTGATATACTTGATATCAAGTAAACAATCTAAATAAATGTATGCAGAAATACTTGAAAACAGCAAGATAACTATGACAACTGAAACAATGTTTTACATAATTTCATTTATTATTTATATATTTATGTAATATATAAAATTAAATCTGTCTCTTTAAGTTCTGTGACATCTGCTGAAATCAAGGTGTACTTCTGAATTTGTAGTTTCCTTATTGGACTATGTCCAATAAAAGTACAAACCAAGGAGGGCAAATCATCCCAGGACAGGAAACCTGAGTTCCCCATCACCCAGAGGGCCTCTCACATTGCTCCTAGGTGTACATCTCTAGGTGGTAGCTCAGCATTCATCAGGCCCCTGTGTGAGCTGTAGTGGCCTACTAAATGAGCAAAATGCATTCAGTGGGGTGTTTTCTTTTTTGGTGGGTTTTGTCTGTTTGTTTGTTTTTTGTTTGTTTTTTCTATTGCTTTGGCAAGTGGATGATATGTCGTTTCTGAATTGCTGAACCAGCGCCAGCACAAAGGAGCCCTGGGAAGATGCAGGTACTAGCAGAAGGAGGTAGGAGGAAGGGAGCAAGACACTCTCTGTTAGCCCCAGATCCCTTCAAAAGACTTTCTTTCTATGTTTTCATGCAATCCACACAGCCTGCTACTCATATGTTGTGCTCAATTTGGTCAATCAGGAGTCCTTAGCTACTGAAGCACATTCCCTCATGCATAAAACAGCAAGCTGGGATTCTGTGGGTCTTGCTTCTGCAACTTGTGAGCAGTGAAGAGCTACACACTGGAATTCATAGCCTCTTCCACCCTCCAACCTTCATATCCAAGACTGTGGTGTTTATAGAGAAAGGGAATATCATTTATTCTACCTAACAGGCTTTTAGCTCTGCCAGTATAACCTCACATCTGAAATGAAACAGCAAGCTTCCAGCTGAGGGCAGCTTGTGCACAACTCTTGTGGTTTCAACCTAGTTACATCACTCATTCAGCTGCAGACAAAGAGCTGAGCACAGGAGATGTAAGCAGAGTGCAAGAGAGGATATCAGGGAGACAGCAGTGAAGGTGTAACCCCCTGTGGGATAAAGAGGTAAACATCATCTCTGGATAAATGAGAGGAAAGCAGAAGGCAGAGGGTGAAGAAAATTAAAATGCTCCATCAAATCTACAATGCTCCTCAGTCCATGATTTTATATCTTTAGACTGCTGTGGATAAAATGTTTCTAAAACATTTGATCAAAGCAGACTCAGTGACTGCTGCTTTTAAGGCCTTGAGACTATTTTCAGAAAAGGTGTTTCCTTTTTCAAGATTAAAGATTATTTTCCTGTTTTCAAGATTAAAGACTAAAATCTGAAATAGTTTACAGTCCATTGGGACATCTTTTCCCTGCCACTTTTCTCTCTTATGACATTTTCCAAAAGCTTTGGGTAACTGAACACTACTGTCTGGAGAGCAGCAGAGCAACTTAAAGAGCAGGGTGAAGCATAAAAAAGTGGTCTTGGCTAACATTGTCTAAATGAAACAATATCACCATTCTCATCTTAACAGAAACTTTTGTTCAAGTCATGGCAGAGCAGGCATAAAATAGCAGGAAAGAAATGAACAGGCTTATTTCCATACATTGAGTATCCATCTGCACCAAAGCAAGCATGCTGTGTTATGCTTAAAAAACACACCCGCAAACAAGTCATTTCCCAAACACAAAAACATTGGATTGGGAGAAAAACAGTGTGAAAAAAGGAAGCTAAATTGTTGGAAGAGAATTTCTGAGGAAAAAAAATCTGGTAATCATGACAGTGATGGAAAAGAAGAATGAAGAATTGGCATTCATCAAATCCCTTAACATTGGAACTAGGAGGCACTCATCTATTAAAACTTTTGTCTAAAATAGGAAAATCAATGATGTTTTTCCCATTATTCCTTTGCACAGCAGGTAATGACCTTCTGAAATTTGAACTGAGTGAGGATTACTTATATATTTGTTTCATTTAAAAACAGAGGACTGGGACGTGACCCAGTCTACGGGTCTCATGCAACACTTCATATATTCTTATGTAGCTTTTGTGAACTCTTGGTATTCAAACAGATAAATGGAAAATTTGATCTCAGAGATAGCTCAGAGATCAGGAAATATTAATGATTTTTTAAACAGGTTACAGAAACTACTCTCATATGAATGAAGTATGGGATAAGCAGGAGCACATGTTCACATCAGAAGCAATTTGGAAATAAAGAACACAGGAGCGAGATATATAAGTTCCTTTTTTTTCCTCCTGCATGGCAAAAATTGTTCTGGGCAAAAAATATGTGGCAATTTTAATAAAAAAAATGAGCTTTGTGTCTCATATTTCCCAAGATTTTTGTTAGCATCTGTTAATACAAGTAGTCTGTAGTATTGCCCATTGTGTTCTGCTTTGGTGCTTGTCTACCTTAAATGCCTACAGAATAAGTAATAGAATTTCTCAAAATTAAAAAAAAAAAAAATCCCTGGTATATAAAATAATTTTTTTAGACTATCTTGAATTAAAATAATTTCTCAAAACCAAGCTTCCTAAAAAATAATAAAAAGCTACTGTGAATATCCTAATATCATTACAGCCGTGAGTTATATTCCACAGGTGGGCTGGAAGAAATGGAAACTGAAGATCAACACCTACAGTTTTAAATTAAGTATAACATCTTTATGTACCTATCATTCACATACATCCTCAGTCTAGGATTATGTGGAAATACAAAGTACTGGAAGTTTTACCACCATGGTTTCATCATGCCACCACTACATTCCCTTTTAAATAATGAGTTCCAGTCCATTCAGCCTCTTCTTCCAATGAGAGGGCCTTTTTTTATTTTATTTTGCTTATCCCACCTCTCTAAGCTCCTGTTACAATTTTATTTATTTTCTGACAAAGGCATAGCTGAAACACAGATGCTCTTGCTGCGCAGAAGGGTGCCTCTATTTCTAACTAATATTTTGCTAGATGATCTTTACCATATTTCAGGCAGNCTTTTTTTTCTCCAGGAAAGTGAAGGAATCTGGAAGGAACAGAGAGCATTTCTTTAGTTAAAATTTCTTCCCTCCATCTCATCAGCATCCTCTATCATCAGTTGTCACTGCATAAAAGTGTGCTGTTGGCAGCACAATGACATAAGCCCAGACTAAGCTGCTCCATTAGATTAGCATTTAGATGCATCTAAACAATTTTACACAGCTATGCTGAAATGAGACAGCACAATCATAGCATTTCTTTCAGCACAGCAAGCAAAGGCATCATTTACGAACATCTGAGCGCTCCGTTTACACACAGAAGCAAGACTAAGGGAATAATGTCCCTGACAAGGTACCAGCAATTCAAAAGCAGCTAAAAGGGGGGAGAAAAGGATGCTAGCTAAGAAATCATGCATCAAAGAGTATCAAACTTGCTGGCCATTGCAGGTGAAGAAACGTGAAACCTTTTTGCCTTATTCCTCGTTAATGTGCTTTTACACATTCATCTGGGCTTATGGCCAGCACAAGGCAAAGCAGTTAGATGATCTTTTATTCTTTATGGCCATACAATTTTTATCCAGTGACAGAGTTTGCTGTGAGTCTTCTCTGTCAGCGATCAGGTAAGCTCTGTGTTGGACATCATTAGTGGTCTCAGGTTTAAAAGCATGGCAGGAAAGAAACTTAAATGAAACACATATACTTGAGAAGCTATTTTGCAAGTTTTTTTCTGAGTGAAAAATATGACAGGCCCTGGAACAGTGTGCAAAAAGATGCTTTCAAGTCTGGTGATATATATATAATATATAACAGTGCTGACTGTTGGTATTTAGCCAATTTCCTGATCTAGAGTTGGCCTCTGAAGCATGAGAAACGTAATTCCTTTTCTCTTGACTCAGTCTTTTCCAGGAGTGTGTAAAAACATTGATGTAAACAACCTGTCTTTCAAGGTGGCAGAAGAAAAGAAAACAGTCTGAAGCACTGGGACTAGGAAATCAAGCCCTTCCCAGTGTGTTTAAAAGAGTAAATATGAACTGGTGAGGTGATGTTCAGAATTGTTCTTACGAGGCTAAGTCCCTGATGATTTCAGTTTCTAGCTTTGTGTGTGTGTAGAAACAGGGTAACAGCACATTACCTTCCACACCATGTTTTTTTTTTCCCCACTACTTTGTAAGAATGAATCAGAAGAGATGGCAAAAAGCCTTTTAAGGACACTGCATTAAGCAGCAATTCCATTTCTTCAACAGTGCAATTTCATATGATGTTCTGAAGTAATTTCTTCCATTTTCTTTAAACTGCATTAATCTCAGAAGAGAGCAGAGCCGCACAGGCTCTATTTAATTTGTTCTGATGACCCGAATGAGGGACTGCAGGACCCACTGCCTCCTCTCTGTGCACCTCCTGCCCGGGCTCCATCACTTTGGCTGGACAGGAGATTACTTTGTTTACTCTGTTCCTTCTAAAGAGCAGGCAGCTTCTGCTGTTAGCAAGAAAGCAGGGACTCTCTTATTAACAAGGGTTTCATCTCCAAAGTAGAACACACTGGCACTACCCCTGTACAAGTGCTGAGCACAGTATCTTCAGACTACTATCTTTCTAAGTAAGCAACTTTAATTCAAAGCTGCCTTAACAGGAAAGGGGAATTAAAATTTACAAAGGCCAGGCAGCTTAACAAATCTCTTTCTTATTATGTATACCTGTCAGTTGTAGATGATTCTCCATACTGGGTAGAGAAAAGACTATGATAGCAGACTCATTTCCAGTGTTAAATGGCTACTTGACATCCAAAAATTCCCCTGTATGCAGAAGCGTAAACTGACTGACCAAGGAAGACTGAGAAAGCTAAAAGGTGGGCTTTTTGTAGAGAGCAGCCATTCAGGTCTAGAACACTAACACTGATTTTTCCTCTTTTTATGCAGTACAAGCTCTTACACAGGACCTCAAACTGTTTAATTCAATATTCATAGAATGTTTGTAATGATTAGAATATTTTAAAATTTTCTTTGGCAAATCAACTAAAACAGTTTAAAGCACATGGAAACTGACTGTCCAGGGCATTGACTTTCTAATACATTTCCCAATAACCATCACTGAAATGGGCCGATTTTTAATTTCAGAATGAAACAACAATTTTTGTTCATCTAAATTTACAGAGAGCTTCTACCAACCTTTTAATTTAGCCTAGTTGTTGTTTTGGCTTTACTTGACAATTGCCAGAATTGCTATGACATTTAAGGTGTCTATTTTAGTGAAGCTAAAAAGCCTAGCCTAAGCTATTTCCAATCCTAGGACTCTCAGATCTACTTTTCTTTAAAATTTCAGATTTTGTCTATACTGTTATCAGAAAGGACTCCTGAAGACAACTACGTTTGATGATAATGAAGTAGAAGTTTCATCCTCTTCCCTTTCTTCAGCATTGCATCGCTCCAGGTGATGCTTTCATCAGCATCAAATTCTGACTGAAATCTGCAGAGAAGAGCATCAGCATCTGCATTGCTGAGCACAGACATTTGAACAGGCTTGGCAGTGCCATGAAGGAAATCTAACCAGCATATTCTTAATATAATCAAATTCAGCCCTTTCTATTGTCCATTTTAATCCTTCAGGCTATTTAAACCTGTGCCAATCTGCAGAGCCAGTAAGATAAAACTGGCATTGTTTTGACACTTTTAAGATACTCTAGTTATGTGCATGTAGCAGTTTTGGTGAGCAAAGATGGGAGGTTCTCTGTAAAACACTCGGATCCCAAGATGCTGAAGAGGCTTTGTCTGGTTTCTGAGTGATCTGTGCCCTATACCATCAGATCCTACACAACACAGCAGCTTTCTAGCTGCTTACAGATCTCAAAGGTGTAGTTCTCTTCAGACTCCATAAAGCAATGCTTAGAGTAATAGTGTTACTTTGGGATCATCCTTCCCACACTTTTAAAACACTAAAGTTAAGGCTGACTGATATTTAAATACCACTGTGATGGATGCTTTTAAAAACTTTTGTGAAGTACTTCATTGCTTTAAATACATTCTCTACCTAAAATTAATTAAAAATCAATGTCATACTAAAAGTTTGAGACAGATCTAGTCACTTAATAGATAAACAGTGTCTTTTTCAATGAAATATACCACTTGAAAACTTTTCAGGATTCCCTATGGACATGATAAGGGAGATGATAACAGATGATATCCCCTTGTTACCCCTTAAGTCACACCAGCTAGTTTGTGGAAATTAATATAAAAGCAAGTTAATGAAAAGTGAGTGCTCTTTAGGTTTTCTTCTAACTCTAGGTAGTGTTTAAAGTTCAATTAATGTTATGAAATAGCTACAGACTAGACATCTTCTTCCTACCCATGCCCCACAGCATTTCCACACCCAGGATGTTATCTACACCATGCCACCCAGACTGATTCAGATGCACCCAGGTAAATCCACATAGAAAAACAAGATTGGTGTCAGTCTAAAAGTACAAGCAGATTCCCTGATTAGTCTAGGGAATTTCCTTTCTCAGCTCAGACACCATTAAGCTGCTTCTGGGTAAAAAAAAAATAAAAAACCAAAAAAACCAACCCAAAACAACAACCAAACTAAAAATCAACCAACCAACCTCCTAACTCCCAAAAATCCAAGCACAAAACCGAACAATCCTCTACCATCACCAAAACCAAACAAATGCAAAAAGAACCACTCCTAAAAATACTCCAAAAAACCAAAATTTACCCTTATTTTAAAAGTACTGCTCTCAGTTCTTGCTTCAAGAGGAGCACAGTCAGAATCAGAGTCAGTAAATTTGGAACTGGAAGGGAATTAGGGAATTACTACCCATCAATGCATTTCATAGGGCTGTATTCATATCTAAGCTCTTGGAGTTATAAAACTCAGTATGGGGAGCTTTTTTTGCTTCCATTATTTTCATCAGAAGGCTGCTTCTGAACCTGAATCGTTTCATCATTTTAAGCTTTCCTCTTGCTTGCAGGTTCCTCTTATTGTTGGCCATATGCTTACTTTTAGATTCACAGTATTGTTTGAAGGAGATTCCCCTGTTCTTTTTTAAAATGATATTTGTGCAGAGAACAAGTAGTTCTCCACTCAGCAGACTAGGTATTCTGAGGGCTGCAACAGGGAGAGGAATAAAAAACAGCTAAGTTATCTTTCCACTACAAAAGTTGGTTTTATACAGGAGGAAGATTTTTACCTGGCCAGTCTGAAATGTCTCTCTCATACACAAAGTGTATTGGAACCTCATGTTCCAGAATGGAGGCAGGGATTGAATTTCAGGAATTTCAGTGTCCTGAAAGTGAGACTGGAGAGGTACCACTCTGGGCTGCTGTTCTCTGAACCTCAGACACCTACGCTGACTTTAAATGCTTCTGGTATGCTTAAAGTGGACAGATTAATGCTTTCCTCTGATAATTTGGCAGAATAACACAATTCATTTATTTAACACATAAGAGAAGTTGAGATAGTTGCAATGAAAAGTAAAAAAGAATAACTTTTAGAAGACGTATAAGGAACACTGGAAAATAAAAAAAACCCCACATACATTGTTCCACTGGAAAAAGGGCTAAAATCAGTTTTTGGACTTTAAAAATATTTTATATGAAAGGAAAATCTAAAATGTTTTCTTACGAAACCATAAAAACAGTTTTCTAATTATTGGAAATACTGATATTTAAATTTGGAAAAAAAAATTCTCTGTGTCTATCAAAAGGCTGACAGTGGCACTCAAAAGAGCAGACAATCTTTGCTAACACATAACAGTACCCTTTAGACAATAATGTACACAAATTTGGACTAATTCCTCTAATTTGTATTCAGAAATGACTGGACTTGTTTGAATACAAGCTTTTATTTCCCTCTCAAGAGCAGTACCCCAGCCCCACACCCCTGAATCATACTGAGCTGGGCTGAGGTGCTGTTTGAGCCTCAGCAGTGCTATAGAAACTGAGCAAGGTGATGCCAATGTAAATCCACTGGGAATACTGTTGGCAGCATCTCAGCTTGTGCTGAAGGGAGTCCTGAAACTGTTCTGCAGCACTGCTGAACTGATTTTAAGCTTATATTTTCAAGCGCAGAGGCCCAGACCTTGCTTTACCGTTTTTCTATTCCCAGTGGAAGAGAAATTTGCCTTATACTAAAAAGCCTTCTCATCAGTTTGGCTGCTTTTTGCAGCCCTGTTTAAGAGATCAAACCTTCAGGATCTAGGAAGCGTTAAACTTGGAAGAGATCTCCCTAGAAAACAAAGAAACCATTGCTTAAAGGCGCAATACTTTTCATTTTCCTACAAAAGATTCAACTCTACAAGTTCCGAAAAAGCACCAAGAGTTGAAGCTCATGCTGACACCTCTGTAATTAAAGCATTCCAGCATCAGTGCTTGTCTCCTTGGAGAGACAGCAATAATATCTGAACAGCCCAAAGGAAGACAAATGACAGATTCCATTATTTTCTCTGGCTATCTGCAGGATCATAACCTTTTCCTTATCTTGGTCAACACACTCACACTGAATGGAATGGGACTAAATTTCTTTTTAATGCTCTAACAAACTGCATTGCTCTGTACAATAGCAGCAAACCCTGAACTCACAGCTGTCCTTAAAAATCAGTTGCTTCTATTTTTTAAGTCTTGTCATCAATCATCTATGCTAATTGGCCAAGTGTATGACATGCCTATAGAGTATTAAATGTCCCAAAATAACTAATGAGAAGCCTTTTATTTCATCTATCTCAAATGAAAGTGGTATTAGAATAAGAAAGTATTTCCTTCTCTGCCACTGGCATTCAATGAATATTTATGATGTTTTTCACTATATAGCAGTGATATGACAATGTTGAATCCTGGCTAGAATGAGGATATAAACCTAAAAGGAGATTCTTTCTATGTCTCATAAAAGGAATTAATAATTGCAAAACAGCTACAAATTGCCACTCAAATTAGATCACATTTATCTTCATATTCTAAGCTGGAAAGGGAATCTCTTAATTTGTAGCAATAACTATCTTTAAAAACACTAATGTTGTGAACCCATTTATTAAATATTTGTAAAGCTATTTTATGCGCAGCACTAATGCTGACTGATCAAAGCATACGTAATTAATGGACAAGAAAGCAATCATTACAATAATGAAAATCTTATTAGCATACAAATTATGTTGTTTTCAAAAACTCAGAATACTCATATAAGGAACATACCACTTATTCCAGACTGTTTTTCTGAAGCCTATAAGCCAAGCCAACTTCCTTGGAAGGGCCATATTGCTGTGTCTCATGGCACTGGAAAAAACTTTATCCTCTGTAGAGGTACTCATAGGAAACGATTGGGAAGCTTCAAAGCAGACCTCAGTATTAGGTGGTGTTGCTGGGCTATGTTACTGTCCACAATAAAGGAATTTATACAGCATTGTTTTTCAATCTTATTTCTCTCTCTTCTATTGCCATCTGCCAGACAAGGTGCATTGGTAACCCCTAGAGACAGAGATGGATTTATCTATCTCCCTCTTCTCTTTTTTCTCATCAGAAATCTTCCCTCTGCAATGTGGCAGGGGGAATATACGGGAGCAGAAGAGGTGAGATGCTTACTGCTGCTGATGTGACTTCTTTGACTCAACATATTCAGAAAAGGGATTTTGCTTACTAACCTCTGACAGTAATTTTTGTGGCTGGAAGCCAGGAACAATTTCCAGCCCTCTCTGACTTATCTCCTGGGGTGGACACAGTCTGTCTGACAGACAAAGACACAGTGTCTGTACTCTTTTCTGCCAGGGTATGTTCCTACTCTTGAAAAGAGACATGGTGTTCATACTCATGTTTTAAAGACTGAACTTTATTTTGCTTCCCATGTAATGCACACAGGGAGCAGTGGATCCAGAGATAAAGCTGCTTGTAGTTGCAAACCTTTTTATTTATAACCCCAAGAAGACTATCAATAGCCTATTTAAAGGCGGTATCTGGAGAGAAAATTCATGTCTCCAGCCATTCTAACCAGTACTTGATCAACAGCGTCATAGAAAATATCTGAAGTCTTCTACTGACATCAAGGAAGTATAATTAATACAAATTTGTGTCTCAAGACAGCATTCATCTTTCTTTCTGTCAAAATGCATCCAAATGATTTTTTTTTATCCAGAACATGTACTACTTTATTAATAAACACCATAATTTGGAGATTTTTAAAGCCTCTGAACACCTTTAAGATTTATTCCTAGAAGTTGAGCCACTTCTCACTCCAACAAGTTTTTATTAATGGAATTTTCCCATGAAAAATAATGGAATAAATATTCTTGATGACAGCTAAATGAAAGAAACTTTGTTGTTAATTGAAGTGAGAAGGGTAAGACTTGCTATTTTGCATGTGGATCTAAGAGGCCATTGTAACATTTTTGTCCAAACATGCATTTCACATGGGGCTACATATTTCCACTGAAATTTAAGTATTAAGCAACTTCTGTCTTTATTCAATAGTGCTTAATTTATACAATCTACACATGCTCTAGAGCATGATAACTCTTTGCTTCCTCTTGAGTGAAAAGAATGGTCACGTGAGCATAAAATATTCCCTATTTTAAAAACTGTAAGATAAAGTGTTTGAAAATCAGTTTGCCGCATATCACAGATATACTAAATATTACTTACAGGTGAGGAATAGGGAATTGGCAGACAAAGCATTTTCCATTTTGATTGTTTATATTTAATGAAATAATTGCAGATTCCATGTTGTGATAGCCTAGTAGACCAGCACATCAAATATGTTTTAGGAACTATTATACTATTTTAGTACAACAGGATTTTCCTCTAAAATTTCCATTTTATAAGAAATGGCTTCCTAAAAGAATAACTCCTATTGCAGCTTGAGATGAACCACCTTTAGCTTCAAATTTATCTATGGAACCTATGGTAGGAAAAACAAGTACTCTTCAAATGCACAACCTCTTATTGGAGTTTTATTTTTAAATTTTCTGTACATCAGATGCTGTAAACTTACTCCTAATTTTCTTCTTCCCAACAGGTATTAGTTATAGCAAAATTGTCCTTTTTGTTTCTTTGTGTATTAAGTAAAATCAAGTTTGTTTGGTCACTATACGCAGTCAAAAAAATTTGGTGTATCTCAGCATGATGCTTATCAGGGAGATATGTTAGAGTTCCATAACTTTAGCCTTCCCTGTAGTGAACTAAGGATGCTGTTGTAGGAAGCCCTTCCCAATTCTTTAGGCATTTTGTTTCTTTCCTACTTCTTATCTCTTTCACCTGATGACGTAAATGGAAAATCAACTGAACAAAAATACTGTTGCACAACATTTGAAATAAACAACAGATTTCCTCAGAGCAAAGTACATTCAACAAAGCTAAGGTTTTGTGTTAGCTCTCCTTTTCCAATTTAATCTACAAACACTGCAAAACTTCAGTAAGCATCAGATCCAGAAAAAGCTCTCGTGTTTTGCCAAACCTGGCTATCCATTTCAGTGTGCAGCAAACACAAAAGCAGTTTTTCATTCAGACACACTGCATGAAACACCACTCATTGAAAAGAAAGATCAGATAGTTGTTATAAGAATATGCACTCAGTAAGAAAATGCACTCAAATTCAAATGTGTTGGCTACACTTCAAACATGCTCCACAACAGAGAACTGATTGCTGTGTCTGGCCTTCAAACAGAGCCCTCTCACCATGCAACAACTGTTAGAGGCTATCACAGAATCTGTCTTCAGACAGAGTGGGAATTGGTGCCTATTCCTGATACCAGGCTTGACCCAAGTGCTGCCTCCACGTGCTGCACTATCCTGGGTCACACAAACCAGCCCAAGCCCGCTGCTCTTGGGTTACTCCACCTTTACACCAAGAAAGAGCCCCGTCAGTGGCAAGGGAGCAATTACTCCCAACTCCCAGTTGCCATCAGAGCTCAGTTTACTGCCCAGCATGGTGAGTTTGCTGGTATTACAAAATTAAAAAAAGGAAACAGCAAGACAAAATGGGGGAGAGCTGAAGGGCAACCCTGAAATAAGAACATGACACCATTTTTTAAGATGAATCATTTTTCTTTCTTTCATATCCTAGATGGCTAATCTGAAGAGAGTTATGACTGCTTCTGTTAAAGCAAAGTGCACCATCTGGTTTTCATTTTTCTTGTTTTCACCTTTTTCTAGTAGGATGGGGATATACGGCCTTCAAAACTTGGTGGCTTGCAAATTACGTCATCTTTAATCTTATACTTAACCTTTCTCTACAGTGAAATCAGGTCAGGTTTTTCAAACAGATCATAAAAACAGTTCTTGTCAACAACTTCCTAGATGCAGAATTCAATGTTTTTTTCAGCTTTTCTATATAACTAGTAGAAGAAACAAGCTTCCACCCTTCTCCTGTTGCTTTATTGCCCTCGATAACCTCTCTTGGAGTTTGGAGAGTTTTTAAAAGTGGTTTCCACTTCATTCTGACTTAAAAATAAACCAAATCAAATTTACAGTTTCTTTATGCTGAACTTTATGTAGAACTTTAAAACGTGAAAAGTAACATTCTAGTTTTGGGGAGAATTTCTACACATCCAACTTCTAAATAAATATTTTATACTTTTAAATAAATATTTTGTATTTTTAGTGTTAAAAGCTTGCCATCATTAACTGGTGTTAATTACTACGCATTTTAGAAGCACTTTACAGCAAATATGAGAATCACTTGAAAGTCTTGCCTTTATTAATATTATAGACCAACAAGCTGGAAATACTCTGTCAGTAAAGGCATCCTTATTATCCTGCCTGCAAAGAGACTGCACCAAGGAAGGCTGGGACAGGTGCCAGCTGTACTCACCTACATCAGTACTACCCTCCTGCAGTTAATTACAAGATTAAGCTGAAAACAACATGCAGGCCCCAGGAATAAGGAAATCAGGGTAGGAAAATAGCCAGTGTTTACCACAAAATAAGGCAGATCTGAACAAACTAATCTTCAAACTGAAGGCAAAGAGGGAAAATAGTGAGAAAGATAAGCAAAACTGCCCCATGTGTCTTGAGTAAACTCTGGAATAACTTACACTGAGAAAATTCCTATCACACGCAAACACTGCCAATACAGAAAGACATGAATTAATGAAGGGAAATACAGAAATCCACAACAGAAAAGCAGCTTTTGCCAACATCATGCATGTCAAATACTATTTCCCCTCTCAGATCACAGCATATGAATCAATGGCCTGCTCACTGCCACATAACTTCTTGACATATGCATTGGTGGAGGAATTTAAATCAAATCAAGTACAAAGGGTTTAATTTCCTGCAGAGGATTAAGACCTTTCCATCTATACAGTGTGGCTGAATAACAAGTAAAAGGATATATTGTCACAAATATTTGAAGGAGGCAATCAGCAGACAAAAAAGCTTTTTCATTTAGGAACTGCAAAGGTAAAGAAGGACTAGCAGATTAGATCACAGCACAAAGGCTAGGAGGGAGAAACATATTTTTAATAAATATTTCAAGTTTTGGTCATGACCAGCAGGATTTTTTTGCAACTACAGAAATAAGAGCAAAAGATAGCACCATCTTGGAGTGGAAGAGAAATTGTAGAGATGGTAGTAAGGTGCATATCCTTATGGGGAGGGCTTCAAGGTTGTGCACCAAAGCATCTGCAGAGCAAACCATCCACATTTGATAACGACTATCAGTCTCTAAGTCAAACTGACAGTGATGTCTGGTTTCTCAATGGATTTATTTTTGCTGCCAGTGAACAAAAGGTAAAAGGACATGAACTTAAAGTTGCATTTCCCTAAAAGGTTGTGGTTATTAAAAGTAACTTTTCTCATTGTTATAACTGAAATACAATTGAAACAACAACTAAATCTTATTAATGTAATAATGATTAAATATTATTATCATTATGAGGTAATTAATTTTTTTTAACTGAGAAAATAATAATAATAATACTTTGACAGAGAAAGACAGCCATCCAGCTTTTCCTTTCTTAAAAATCTCATTAAAGCACAAAGGAATTGTGTTTGAGAGTTTTTTCACTTGTTCCCCTTAATACATGTGATCCACTACTGAGTGAGATCATACTAGTGACACACAGGGCATTTGGAGCAAGTCTTTTCCTGGCTCCTCTCACCTATGCACTGCCAGGAGTTGCTGAGCTTTGTGGAAAGCAGTCTGAGATGCTGGTATGAAAGACACAAGAGAAAATAAGGCTGCTGTGGTGCATTGGGATTGCTTCACCTACAGCTGCATTTTGTGACTGAGAGGAGTCCACGGTTTGCAGAGCTCAAAGAACAAAGCCAATCTAAAATCAAAACTCTAACTTTGGTTTTATTATCTCCATTTGAACTCAAGATATTCTACGATTCTCTCAGAACTTAAGATCATAAAAATACATGCAGTGTGCAAAAGCCTTAACACATTATATTTCGGAAGTAGCATTGCCTTGCCTGTCACTCAGAGAAGTGAAAAGCATGTCACAGACTAGATTTTCAGCCATGACAAGCCCCCAGGCGATGGCATGCCTTTATTGAAAAACCTAAGGCTGACGTGCCTTTAATTTCACCAAGATGCACATTTAAAATTGTGTATAACAAAGTTTATTCTCTCTCACAGGTAATATTTGGGCTGAGGCAAAACAGTTCCACAATGAGGGCATACTAAACATTAACTCTATAAGGGAAACACTTTTTTGCAAAACAAGGAACATACTCTTTAAAGACTTGATTCAATACAGCCCTTGGGCAGTGCATTTGGAATACTCATTCTTAATATTCAGTGTGTTTTTTAAGCACTTTGTTTAATCAGAGCCTAACAGAAAGACCACTGAGAGCAGTTTGAAAGCCTCAGGGAAAATATTTTTGAGAAAGAAAATATAAAAGATAACTATTCTGCCCCCAATATTTTTAAGCATAACTAAAGAAAATATATTCTGCAATTTTTAAACATTTGGTTTGCATTACGTTCCTTCAACTTACAGCAGAGAGATACACAGTTTAATATTTGTAAGAGGGAAAAACTTAGGATATTCCAGGTTTATTTTATAATTATTGAATTCTTTTTAACAGCACACTTTTTATCACTCATAATTGGGTGAGCCTTTGACCAGCTAACTAATTGATCAAAATCCTTATCTAAACCATGCTGTAAATGTATAAGATTTATACATGACTATCAGGGTATACATAAATTTCATCATCCACTTTCCTGGGGAAATACTTCATAGACATAGTTCAATCAGAAACACAATACAGTAGACTTATGTTTAAATACATACTAAATAATAATTTCAAAATGAAATTAATATTCTAGGTGCATCTTTGGTCGCCTTAACATATTAGCAGCTGACATTTACTCACTGGTGCAACATAAAAAAACAGAAAACTGAAGTGCCCAGATCTTAAAAACCCCAAATGCCCAAACATAACAAAAAGATATGAAAAAAAATAATTGGCAAGGTAGTTACATTTTTCTTCCTTCCTTCCTTCCTTCTGTCCATGTACATGCTGTTTGTGGGAATAGCTACAGAAATTCATGAGTCCAATGAGTCAGATGCCACTACTTAGGTTTTAAGGGAAAGTAAGCTTAATATTCATGATTCATAACAGCTACTTATCCAAATGTTTTCTGAACCAGATCTACAGGGATTTCTATTCCCTCTGTCACAGCTTCTTCCTTAGCCCAGGAGCAGCTGGGCTGCATTTTAGAAGTGCTCTGGAGCAGGATCTCTCCCCTCTCTCACAGGCTCAAATTGGGGAAATGGCCCCTGCTGTGTCCCTTGGGATTTAACAGCTGTGCTATGGAAAACAGACTCAAAGCAGAAAGAAAGCTTTCTTCGCTGTACAATGTGAGGAAATAACCACTAAAGGATTTCTTTCTTCCCATATGCTTTCCCCTTGCTTTCTGCAAGAGGGAAAGCTTTACACTAACATGCATAGGTCTGGAACATTAGGCTAAAAGCTGAGTACTGAATCTTTTCTAGAATATTAATTGTGGCTCTTTGGCCTCTATAACATAACTTGCATCTGCAAAATGGAAATTAGCAGAAAACACCCATCTAGATGCAGAGAGATCCAAATTTCCACAGTGATACAGTCTTTGCTTTTAAAGAGTAGGCTATAGGATAAATCTCATTAAAACTGCTAGCTCTAAAATCACACAAAAAACATCACGAACCAATTAACAATTCCAGAATTTACGGTGGAAAGGTCCTTGCTGAGGTCTACTGACAACAATCAGTGTGTGATCCGGTGTTTAATGCTGTGTTGGTTTGTTGTGCACTCATCCAAAGGGACCAGCAAACAATTATCCCTCAGCTGTATGTGTAGCCTGACTGATTTATTTCTAGATTCAATTTAACTGATCTGTGTGTTCTTACCTCAGGCAATTTATACTTTTAATCCCTGATCAAATTTTGTGCTGTCATAATTGCTTTTCCTATGTGTTCGCCTTGCACCTATATCAACGAAACTGTCATATTGGAGAAGAAATTGTGTAGCCTGACACCAAGAAAAGATTTTAATTAAAAAAAAAGGAAATTAACTGACAAGCTAGATATTTTGTGTCTCAAATGTCAGTCTTCAGTGTCATTCGTAACTAAGGAACCAATAATAAAATTTATGAGATTTGACCATGATCTTAGAAAACTTAGTGTTAAGAATATCTAACACAAAATGTCATTGCAGTCTCTTTTGGACATGCTCACATACTTCTCTGGTCTGCAGAAAACATCTGAGTTCAGCAGAAAAAGAACCTCCTCCAGGCTACAGAAGTTTACCTCTGTCTCACAGAGTTCACTTTCAGCTGAGACATGCACTTCTGACCACTGAAACCTCCTCTCCCCTTTGTAACTCCTGAAGAACATTTTAACCAAGGCAGCTCCACACAAACACAGTGAAGCTGTAGCCCCACCATGCCTAGTAGCCACCAGGCAAATGCAGCAACACCACAGTGTTTCATCGAGCGGGTCAAGCAGTAGCATGCAGGACAAGGAAGCCACTGAGGGAAGATCTTCAGTGCTTGAGACTCCACAAAAAATTCAACAAGCCATTTCCTTCACTGCATGGAGCAGGACTCTGTCCTTCACCAGGGGTGGCTGAGAGAGGGAGGGAAAATTAGCAGGCTCTGCTGCTGTCTCTCACTCTGGGACAATATTCATTGCAGTGTCTAGGAGTGGCTTTTAGCTCTGCCTATTCTGCAGCACTCACAATGATGACTGCTTATGCACAACATCATCCTAATCACACAGTCAAAAATAATTGAACCGCTGTCTAATTCAGCAGCCAGGATGAATGAGGCAGAACTGAAGTTGCACAGGCAGAAGAATTTCACCAGAAGTTTTTGAGGTACAATTTATGATGCAGGAAAAGTGTAGAATTGAGAAAGTATAAAATAGTACCTTTATTTTTCAAATAGTTCCAGTTAAAGTCTTGGCTCCTATATAGCTAATTTATGCAGAGAAAATCCCTATGTCAATCCATCATAGTTGAAAAACCATGATGATTTTTAAATACGCTATTATGGAACCACTCTTACCTCAAATAATTCTCTATATTCTCCTGATTTCTGTTGAGTTATTCTTGAAAGTTTGTCAGTATTTCAGCCACACTCAGAACTTTCCATGTCACCAAGCAGCACCTAGAGTGTACTCTGCAGTGATGACTAAACATCAGCCCTGAATAGCTTTATTTACACAATCTATGATATTATTTGATGGTGAGTTCACTCTTTCTATTCAAATTATCTTGTTCTGGTAAGAGTTAGGTTTTTATTTCCTTTTAATTACCTGTTATAACACCTACTGATACTAAATAAGTGGCATTACTCAGAAACTCTGCAGGTTACACTCAGGATGAAGGGTCACTCAGTCAAAAAGTTTGATGACACTTAAGTGAGAGACCTGGGTAGAACTCTGCTTGTCTTCGCTATATACAGAGGATTTAATGTCAAAGCAGTTTAAGAAGTTCTTGGATGAAAGGCAGAAAGATTTTTTTAGGAGAGACAAAAAGGTTTAATGAAGCTTTGGCTAGATATTGGAGGCTGATATATAAAAATATAGATGCTGTTAAAAGTAACAACAGTAGAGTAATGTGTGAACTTCTTTATAGACCATGTTCTAAAAGAATAATCTGATTTCTGACAGTAGGAGGCATGGTTATAAGTTTTGGTGCATTTGAGGTCAATGTGAATTACAAAACTGGAAAAATTACTGTCACTCAGAAAGATTCAACAAGTGAAGCACAACAGGTCTCAGGCTTGATTAAAACTGTTCATAAAAAAAATGAGAGAAGAGTCTGATTCCTGTGCAGTGCTTTGGGTTCATATGCCAGCAACCTCAGCTGTCACTATGGACCAGATATAAAGTGGGTGATAATGCAGAAATCAGAATCCTAGGATTATTTTTCTAAAATTTTTAAAATAGAAATACCTACAAATTGTTCATATGAAGTGGTTGAGGGAAAAAAATTAAAACCAAAAAGGCAGCCTACTTTAGTTTTCCAAGTGCTTCCTTTGGTCTCTGGCTGCTTTGTCATGGCAGGACTGAAGCCAGGATGCAGCCCAAGTGGAGCATGTTGTCCAATATTGAACAGGCTCCATCATGGGCCCTGCTGCAATTTCTGCTTCATCACCTTCCAAATGTGCATGTGAAGAACTCCAAGGGGGAAATCCTACCATGCCATATACTCTACTGAAGTGCAAGATCTCTTTTGTTTTATGACATCTTAAAAAGTAACTGTCTTTACGTGGCTCTAGTAGAGGGTAGAAAATGTCAAACTCGTCCTCAGCAGCAGTTGAGAAAACAACCCATGAGAAGATGGGGAGAAAAGCAGAAGGTAGCAAATACAGGAGTTCTAAAAGCTGACTCCAAAAATACTAGAGAACTATTTGAAAATGTACTGTGCACTTATCTGCAATAAATGCCATTATAATACTTTAACTTTCCTGTGTTTCACTAAAATGCTTGCAGGCTCCAAGAATCCTATTTGCAACTGGAGCACCTCTCCAAGGAAAAAAACTAGTTCATCATAGAAATCATGACTGCCAGAAAAGACCAGCGGTGATGTATGAAAATATAATCCACTGAACATCAGACCTGACAACCTCAGAGCATTTCCAGGCTAAGTGAGCTAATAACACCACTCTTTAACACTGCTTCAGGTGGATTCACACTCAGCACAATTCTACATTCAAGTTAAGAAATATTTTTGCCTAGAGCTGCTGTAAAGATTAACAACAGCAGAGAATATGTTAATTGGTGAAGCTAAAAACTCAGAAGTGCTGCAGTGTGAACAGAGAATTAAAATAAATACAGTTTTAAAAGTTAAGGTTTTTTTACCTGCCATAAAGTAAAAATGTCACATGGCAAAATATTCCCCAAGGGAAAATTTTGCTTTTAGGTGTATGCAAAAATTCCCATAATGCTAAATTCTAATTCTTGTAATGTCAAGTGGGTCACTTTCACTGAAGACAAAAAAAGCTTATTTCAAAAGCTTTTTAAAATTGCCAAGTGATGGGGTAACGAAGATGAAAGCAGAACATAAATTGAAGTTTTCCATACAACTATTCAACAATGGTGAGAAGTACAATTAACCTAAATTAACAGATCTTTGTAAATGGTGTACAAAAATTGTCATAGAAAATGTATATTTTATTTCTTTTCTTAGGGTATCCAAAACTGTACTGTAAAGAATAAATATAAGCAGGTTAGAACTAATTTTATACTTCAGAATTTATTTACAAAATGAACCTGCTTTCAGATCTAAGCACATTTAGAAACGTATTTATCATTTATGAGCATTACTCATTCTTTAAATGCTCAAGAAAAGCAGACGGTGAAAAGATTTTAGAGTAGTATGATGACAATTCTTCAAAAAGCAATAGAAAACATATTCTTGAGACTTCGACAAACTACCTTATGAATATTCTTCCAATTGCTTCAGCCTTCAGATGTTATTTGTATGCCTCAAGGTTTCTCATTTATCTTTTCTCTACGTTTCATTTTCCCAGCCATCTGATACCCAGTAAAGAATTACACTGCTGAGCCAAAAGAATATATACAATGAGCACAACTGATCACCAAAATATTCAGCATTCCTTTGATTTACATGGTCTGCACTTAAAAGTCACAGGCTCTTACAGTCATCACTAGACATTATTTTTGAATTGCTATACTCCGCCCCATTATTTTAATCACTTGCAGTTATTTGACATCTGAGTCATGTAATTCTATACAGTACACTCCAACATTCTCCAAACATGCTTAAACAAGCTCTTGAGCCTAATCATTCATTGCTATCTTACAGCAATACACCTGATCAGCACTCTTAAAATATCTCCACTAATTCCAGACAGCATCTCAAAAGAGGTTTCTCCTATGTTTTTCTGTGAGCAAAATGGATTGAGCAAAATGGTTTTGAATTATATTTGCAAATTGTTTATTAGAGCACTTTGCTAGGTAAGAACTGCCTCCTGCTCACAATGAATCTAAAGGAGATCTGTCCCTGATTGAAACAAGAACAGGATCGAACCAGTAAAATCTTACTACATTTTGCCTGTACAGTGAAATAATAATAAAATGAAAGTCTACTTAGAGAAGGGAGAACAATAATGCTAAAATTTTGCATCTTTATGAATTTATTGTCCCACAAGAGTCCTGGTGAAAAACTAGTGAATAATAACTTTCTCATCCATCTGAAACCTCAGTGAGAGTTTTAGGTACACAGAACAGAATTACCAGAGCTGGAACAATCCCAAGGCAGCAGGGCTAACATCTGTTCTAGTGGAAAATAAAACAAGAACTGCATTTCCCTCAAGCACTCAGGAATTCAGATTTGTACTATTTCTAAAATATGTTAACTCGAAAATAATAGCATTTTTTTAAATCTAGAATAATGGCAGAAGAGTATTGACATCCCAAATATTAAGCTAAACAGGCACTTTAGTTCTCTTTTCTAGGAGGGAAGGGATATAAATCAGATGCAGCTTGGAGGAAAGAGTTTACAAACAGAGGCTGATGCAGGATACCTAATCTTGCTGTTCTGACACCATTACCAGTGAGAAAATATGCTGCACTTCAAGGCTTTGTTTGTTGATTTTCATCCCCAAACCACTGGGCAGCTGAGAGCTTGGAAATATCCATGTTAGCTGTCTTTGCTTATAATTTCAAATGGAGACATATCAGACAGAAACAGTAGCTTTCCTAAATTTGCCATATCTCTTTTTTTCCTTCTTTTAGGGATACCAAATTCAGGAATAACTGCACCACTGAAAAACACTGTTTCTCTGGAATGCCCATAATTCATAGGGTTGTTTTTTTGTTTTGTTTCTCGCCTAAGCTTCATTGCATCATCTGCAAATGCACGCCTGGAAATATGGTTCAGCTGTGCCTGTACCAGCCTGTGTGAGCCACACTCCATCTGCCAGGTAACCATAAAAGAGCATTGCTGGCTCCTCAACACTATCCACAAGCTCCATCTAGTCAATACCTATGTGGCCCAGCTACTAAACACATGGTCCATGTGCACCTGGCTTATCTGGGCATATTTCTGGGGAACTGACATAATCTGCTACTGATCTGTTCTTCAACAAAGACAGTAAAGTCAATTTCAGGAAATGCACAGTCAGGTAAGAGGATGTTCACTAAACTCTAAGCACTAATAGACAAATCAGTACTAGAACTGGAGACACTGGAGACTGGAAACTCAGAACTGTTCAGTGATGCGGATTAGAAAAGACCCTTCCAGGAAATCTTTTTCCTCCCTATTATATTCTCCCAAACACACATTCCCTGCAGTCTTCCTTTCCAGAATCATTGTTCTTAAAAAAACATGTGTGCAGATTAGGGACATAGCTATGGATATAATGCCTCTCCAGGGCCTCTCCACCCACCACACAGACCCTGCTGATACTCCGTCTGTTCCCTCTGTACTTGAGTTACTTCTCTCTTGGGGAAGGAGCAGTCTTCCTTTACAGACAACATTACTTGAAAGGGGCTTGAAACAATTTTAACCTGCACTGTGTAATCACAGCTCTCAAGACAGTTGTTTGCTAGGCTGCTGCACTGCTTTGTGCTACAACAGCTACCAAGAACTGCAACAGGTCCCAGTGCAGCTAAAGCACTTCAGACCTTCCCTTCTGCATCACACACCACTTTCCTTCTGCACCTCCCTTTCCAGCAATGTTTCAATCCTTCCTAGGGGGTTGTACCTGCCAAGGAGTGACAGAAATGGAGAAATTCCACACAGAAATTTAGAAATTTGCAACATTGTTAATACCGCATGCTTTTTACCGCATTTCCATTTTGGATTTATTGCAGGAGAGTCTCTGCCAAAGCAGTTCTTACAGCATATATTGCAAACCCTGAACTGTTTTTATGAACTTGTATATGGTGAAGACAGGTGCTGATATTTCCTTACAGATATGGGATCATCACCAGAGATCCACACCCATATGTCACCTGCCACTGATCACAAGACACTAACATGGTTTAAAGTCACAGTACAGGTGGATGGAGCTACTCCAGGTTTTCTATAAATTTAGGAGATGGTATTTCAATGGTACACTTGATGCAAGCAGGACACTTCTCCAAAAGTGTAGAATTTTATCCTATCACTCTTTTTCAGTAGGCACACAACTCTTCCTATCTCATATAAAAAAAACCCAAACTTGTTGAAGCAGGGCACAGGGCTTTAATGCAGTGATAGAAGGTACATAACATTTTCCTTCTTTTTCTGATAGATGGTGAAGAGGTGGCAAAAGAATCTACCTAGTAATACCTCTGACTAAGCAGAAGACAAAAGGCCATCTAATCAGGAAAAACAATGTTCTGCTTATTCAACAGACACCAGAACTTGTAGTTGCCTGTCCAACACATACACACTGCCCACTCTTACAATTTCTTGCTATTTTCAAAGAGCCCTCTGTAACAATTTCAGACAAACTCAACCGTTGAAGGGAAAAACTGCCTTGAAAAGTTGCTTTAAAACCATCGATTACCCTCTCCCAGCTTAAATGCTGACCTGTAGCAGGACAGAGCTTTCAAAAATTTAACTTTTTTTCTTTAGTCATTTCATCCTTCAAATTCAAGGGAAAGAGACAAGAAAAACAAAACAAAACAAAACAAAACAAAACAAAAAATCCTAAAATATATGTCAAAGGTTGATTAAAAATATGCAGCTAAAAAAAAATCAGACTTCAGAAGAAAAACCTCCAAGGTTGTGGAATTATTTGAATGCACTAGCTTTCTTTAGAATCTTGAAGAGAACTCCCCTGTGAAGTACAAACCTGCACCACCACTCAGTGCAATCACCTTTGTTTGAGCTTTGTTTTTTATTATTTTTAGGGATTTTCACTCTTTGTACAAAAGTAGCAACAAAGCAGCTTCTAGGCATATTAAGCATTATGTTAAACACTGTCTAGATATAGACAAAACTAAATACAAAGCAAAGGAAGCTGAAAGATACCAGCCAGAAAATCTTCCCCTAGCTTTTCTATAAATGTATGTTGTTCATTTATTTTCATCAAATATCCAGCTATTAAAATGACAGATGCTGCAGTAAGTGTTCTACAACTTTAGACTAAAGCCTTTTTTATTTGACACCTACTATAACTATTAAATCGTCAACTGCTGATTAGCTTGAGGGCTAATCTTTGAAATGTCACAGTTAATTTCAGATCTCATTTCTAAAAGTTACTATTTTCTTTTGTATGCAGTTTTACACTGTTGGCAGATGAAAACATTTGCAATGAATTTTCCTAATGAGCAAACATTGTTTATGACCTTATGCAAACTTGCTGATGGCTTAGTTTAGCAGCTCTCTATTTTGAGGAGTCTCCTAAATGAACTGGCCACATGGAGAGCAAATTAGTTCACCAACCCACTGTACTGCTCTCGATTGCTCAAGGGAGTTGGATAATTTCTTGGAAGTCAGGAGGGAGTAATGGAATAAGTGTTTCACCATATTTATCTCTTCTTAGGTAAACAGAGATATGAAACTCAAGAAAACCAAAAAGCTCTCTAGGGTGTCCTGCACACAGATCCCAAGTATTTTTCTTTTTTGTTTTACACAAGAAGTGCCTTAACAGGAATCAAGTTCTGAAAAATGAAAAGGCAAAGCAAGGCATTAAATTCAGAGCAGTTCACACTCATGGGGTCAGGTGTAGAAAAAACCTGAGATTTGCCAAGAGTCGATGGGGTTGTGAGCATGTGCGTGTGTGTGCATACATTTATAGATTTTCCTATGTGTTTTGCTAGCTTGTTGTAATCCCTCAAATCACCCAATTATGGTTAATGTCCAACAAGAAATTTTAAAATGCTCAAAATTAAGTCAAATTTGATTGAACATTCAAAAGCATTTCTCAGTAACAGATGTCTTCATGGTTAACTATTCCACTGCACACTAAACCTCTACCCCCTGCTCCTTTTATAAAATTAAATGTCCTTTTAAAGCTATATTTTATATTAACAAGAAATTGTTTGATTGAAATTTCTGCCCTCCCCCTTATGCTTTTAGTATTCACCCTACCACAACCATGCCAACAAAAAAAAATTAACTGCAGGTATAAATAGCTCTTGAGGCTTAATTCGAAACTGTTCATGCAAAATTAGCTGCACTGATCAATGCTTCTTACAGAAATGTTTGTTAGACTCCCATATTAAGTATAAGTTCATCCTGCTGAAGTCCGTGCTAATTTTATCTGATTCTCTGCCAAAGACCGACACATTTTTTAATTTAACTGTCTTGGGTATGTTATTTTTCCACAATGACATGAAATAAATACTTTCTCCCTGTTCCTATTCCTTTGCTAACACATCCTGTATTTCTGAGATTCCTTTACAGCACAGTGGCTACTGAAGCCTGGAAATTGGAAGCAAGATGCTAAGATAAATCTTCAGAAATAATCAGCATCAGAATACAAAGCAAACCTAATATAAATAAGCATTTTTCCAGTTATGAAATATGACTAGATCCATTCAAATGCAGAATGCCAGGGACAAACTTGAAAGCTATTTCATGGCTGTGGTTTCAATTGTGCAGCAGCTACTGTGATGGAATTTTATCCTACTGTGCAAGTCTCTGGATGACATAAAAGGAAAAGACAACACTGTATTTAATTTTCTCACTCCTCCACTGCAATTCTTTTTCCATTACATAGAAATAATAGAAGGTCATAAGGATGAGAAATAAATTAACAATTTTGAAACTTGATTTATAGTAACAGATAATAACAATAAATGCAAGAAACAGAATACCCCACTGCAACGGTTCAGGCATAAATCAGTGAGAATGGTAACATTCATGACTCCACATCAGTGACAAAGGTGAAGCAAATAGAAAATTACAGGAAAAAATATTTTTAAAAGTGTCATTTTTCAAATAAAAAGTTAATTTAAAATTATCTCTGACATGCACTATATTTTTCCCACTACTTGGCTCCCCCATGGAACCAAAACAAACCTCTAATATCCTGAGAACAAATGTGGTATTTAATATGGCAGCATTCCAGTGCCTAAAGGGAATCAAGGAGAAAACTGCAGAGTGACTATTTACAGGGGGATGTAGTGATGGGATAAGGGTAAATGGATTCCAACTGAAAGAGGGCAGATATAGATTAGATGTTAGGGTGAAATTTTTTACTGTGAAAGTGCTGAGGAACTGGAACAGGTTGCCAAAAGAAATCAAGGATGTCCCATCCCTGAAAGTGTT
>VZTB01003116.1:250610-342770 GCA_013397245.1 Thryothorus ludovicianus | reverse complement strand
AAGTGTTCAAGGTCATGTTGGATGGAGCTCTGAGAGAGGTTAAAACTAGATGGCCTTTAAGGTCCCTTCCAACCTAAACTATTGTATGACATCTTTCCAAGTACAATCAATATTTTTTTTTGCTAATAAATATAAATATTGCTGTAATTGTAAGCTACTGTGTAGTCATCTATTGTCTCTATAAAGAGAAAAGGGAAAAAATTGCTAAAACAAAATTCCTCTGTTTTCCAGATGGATTTTGATTTGGTATACACTAAATATGATTTGGTATCCTGAGAAGACAGCACTGATTCTTCGCTAATTATTAAGTCTGTAAGCTATATTATGGTAGCATTGCACAAAATAAAGTTTGACTTTCCTTCTTTTTTTTTTTTTTAAATTTTACCTTAGACAAACAGTCTTGCCTTAGGAGAATAATTCTGATTCTGTGGAAAATTCTCCTCATCTTTCGCACATACATGATGAACATGTTATAGGTAAAATGCTGTAAAATGCTGTAGAATTGAAATGCAGATATATACATCTCCCATATATATTTTTTTCCCATCACTTTATAACTGTATTGATTCAAAGCAGCAACAGTTCAACAGAGACCTCAGTAGATCCTGCAAATATAAATTACTTCCAGTGCCTCTACCAACTACTATCAGGAAACTCCTCAGACATCTAAACTATGTCAAAAAAATAAATGTGTAAATACTTCTTTTCTTGTCTTCCATTTCCTGACACTTAAGCAATCAGAAAGAATGTGTACTATTTAAGAGGAATATATTTAGCAAGGAAACAGGACCTGGCACTTTATAATTCACAAGGGTAGTGTTGCATTCAGTTTATACGAATGTCTCTACTTGGACTAAGAAAAGTAGGCGGGAAAAAAAGTTAAAAATTCCTTATTTTTTTATTTTAACAACTTATTTATAACTAATCAAGTGCTCTGATAATCAAGGAAATTAGAAGAATGCACACCATAAAAGCCAAGCTATTCCCAAATCAAAAGCACTCCTGTCCTGAAAGCTGGTCATTACAGAGGGGTCATTCTAACCATGAAATGCTTTACTCAATTGGAAAATGGCCAATACCAAAGAATCTGACTCCAGAATTAGGATATTCAGATTAACAAAATTGTAAGAAGATCCCTGCAGGTCTTTTGTTTTGCATTTTTCATCACAAAATCCTTTTCCACCAAGAAAACAGTACCCAGTTTATCTTTTAAAAAGTGCAGCAGATAGCTGTATTACTCTTTTATGATAGACCACCAAATTTATGTTTCTGTGCTCTGGATTCAGAATATACAAGACATTTATATTGTAATCAATATGATTATAAGTCCTAAAAGTTTGATAATTACAAAGGCAAAATAATAGAAGAAATGAATTTGCTAAGGGAAAAAATCCAGAAAGAGAGCAGAACCCTCAGGAATATTTAATATCCACAATTTCCCTTCCAATAGATTTCTGACAGCAGAATTAGAATAAATAACATTTTGTACTCAGTTTCTGATACATAAAAATAGGATTTGTCATGTCAAGTCTCTGGACAATAGCCTTATCTCTTTTCTAAATGCTGTTTCCTAGAAAATTAAAAAAAAAAAAAAAATAAAAAGAATAGAAAGTTGAAAGAATAATATTCCATATAATCAGGAACCATCACACTTCATCCCAAGTCTTTTTCAAATTGTTAAAAAAATTCCACAAACCCCTCCTCACCCAATGGGGTTGTTTTCTATAAATAATTTCAAAGAAAATGAAAACTGGGTAAAGGGATTTATTATTTATGACTTGACAGTGTTTCTGATATCATATTCACAGAAAGCATAGAGAAAGATGCTTCTACTTCATAGATTTTCCCATTTTAGATTCTTATCTACAGCTTCTTGTCTATCTTCTCTTACCTAATAAATAACAACATAGTTTATTATTGGATGAGTTTTCAAATATTGATAAGAATTAGTCCNNNATATTGATAAGAATTAGTCCTCCCTTTCATTTCTTCTTTGTTTTTCCAAAACTCACTTTATATTTGGCACAGATACTCGTGAATAAAGGAATGTCTTTTTCCTCTTTAGAATAAGTTTTAAAAAAGTAACTGTTAAAAATTTATATTAAAATACATATTTTGAAAAAAAATGAAATTAGATTTAGCACTCCAAGACTTAAAACTGAGTCCCTGCAGAGTCTGGTTCATAGCTGCTACTGTCTGAATGCTTCATCAAAGATCCAGTCCTACTGTGGATACAATGGAATAACAAATTCTTTTACTGAAAATTTCAGTCAAATTCAGTGTAAAAAGAAAACAAAATTCATACTGTGCATGTAAATAAATATTATTGTCTTGCCATATGATTGGGTTTTACTTAGAAATTCTGAATTGGTTTCAGTCGTACCACAGCACAGAAAGCTTTTTAGCAATTATGAAGGACACCAAAAGGTTGAGCCTTTATACCTTGTTGATGTATTTGTGTAGGCATTTCCTCCTTGAACCGGTTTCTGACAAGTATTACAACCTTAGTTCTGCAACTTCAACATGTTTAGATGTTAATTGATATCCAAGACAGTTTATTCTAACACAGGGACGGAATCTGCCCAGCTGCCTCCAACCTTCTCCATGCTCTTGCTGCGAGGAGATGCCCCTCTGTGCACCACTGAAGTACACATTTCTTCAAACACTCCTTTCCTTATCTAGCCATATTCCAGACCAAGCACACTGCTCAACAAAGCATGTTCCAGTAGGTTCTTTGTTGCAGCTATTGGAAACTCCAAGGACCATTTTCCCCGAAATGGAGTCTGCTCATCTCTCTTGGTGAGCTCTGCAGACTCCTGAACACATATGCACCACTAACCTTCAACTGATGTTGCCTCAGATACAATTTAACAATTAAGAAATTTTAAGACCACACTCCTATTGCCTGTTTTACTCTGCCAAAATGCAGAAGAAATGTAAATGAATTCTAAAAAGAAGACAAACAAAAAACCCCACTAAGGGTTTGCAATTGTACAATTTAAATCAGAAAGAGGATACTATTGTATATGACCAGTTCTGCTTAAGTCAATGTGAGCATGCTTTGTATTTAACTGTGGAAAAAAAATACAGATTATAAACAAATTTAAATCACAACTGAAACACATTGCAAGAATATCTAGGCTGTACAGCACTGGAGTTAGTTTACTATAATCTATTACCAAACTTAATGATGGAGAGAAATACATATTTTCAGATTGCATTCCAGCTACCCCTTAACTGATAAAACATTCACTTAAAAGGTCACTGCAGCTTGCAAAACCCGTGGTTCCCTTGAGATCACTCTGATTTGTTAATTCAGACGACATTCATGCTTAAAAATCCAATAACTGAGGAATTGTAGTGTCATTCCTTAGCATCTGAAGACAGGTAATGAGCAAGATTGTCAAGGCAACAACATTAATTTTTAATATAAAGTGGAACTAGAATCTCTGAAGATAGAAAAAAATGCACAACTGTGTTTTCTTTTCAAGCATACTTAATATTTAATACTAGTTTCAACTACTGACACAAAATCATAAGCCTCCTGCATCCCACAATTATCTCATGAGGACTTACCGTTACTCCAAAGAACCTGGTTTCATTCATAGCATTCAGAAAAATTTTGCCGAGTTTGTGATTTGTGTAGTTAAAATCTTCAATTTTTTGGTGCTTGTTGGTGGAATTCAGATAATTCATTGCCCGCTGTAGGGTCCTGGCAATCACCCATATTCCATCATAGGCATAACCATGAAATTTGCTGGATTGCCCATCACCACGTTTAGCATTGTATTCCTTTTCATACTGTTGTGGAGTCTGCAGAGGAGATAAAATTCAGTTTCATCTAAATACTTAACCTTTTACAGAGTTGGATCTAAACCAACACCGCAAAGCGCACCCTCCAATTTAGAGACATGCATAACTAATATGAAGAAAAGGACTCCAAAAGAAAAATTATGAATGAAAATAAAATTCAAGAAACATGTATTGCCTGATTTAAAAACTGCTGTTGAGATTGGGAAGCAGAACTAGGAGACAGAGAGACTGAAAGCAGTTGTACTGCCTCACTGTATAAATGACAACTTTCTTTATTCTGCTTTTGTACAAAAGGCTCCAGTTTAGCCAAAACTGTACACTGGTGATCTGTAATACCAGAAAAGAGAATAAGTCAGTATCTCTGCAAATTACACTGAAGAGGATAACACAAATCAAATAACCTTTACTTGAGCAACCGTTTGCTCAGTGTGAAATTTTGAGTGGTGATTTGTCTATATTTTATAAGTTCACTACATTCTGGATGGTGTGCTATCGTGATGAGTTGCTCTTCAGTAAAGTTGCCTTTCATGATCTCTCAGCAAGGCATGAAAAGCAGATGAATAAAAAAGATGAAAAGCAGCAAAATCAGACATGTTTATTCATTGGTCAGAGTTTGTATAGATTTGCTCTGTGATAAAATTTTATGTGCTTTATGGAAACACCATATATTTTTATGGAAATACCTTATATTTTTTTAACTCAAGCCTCACCTCCTGCCCACTAGTTCTGAGAGGCACAAATCACCAATTGGCCATTTGCAGAATAGGTTTAAATATAAGAGTTTTCTGTTTCTGTGCTCAACTATTTAACTTGAAGTGACACAGCACATGATGCTAAAGACTATAATTCAGACTTTAATGTATATTTAACTATAATGTTCTTACTGGGGAAAGAGGGCAGATTTGAAGCAAGGGACTTCACTGCTTTCTTACCCTGTAGAGAATTAGATTTGATTTTCAAATATTTTAAAATGGCAAACTAATGGAAAGAGGTGAAACTTAACTGTGATGGCTGCCAGGTCTCTTGGTAGCAGAACTCTTTAGCCTCACCTCCCTCCTTGGTGCTTTACTGTGCCAACCCAGCAGTGAGAAAATGATGGAAAAATAAAATAGATGGTAGAAAAATACTAACCCTTCCTGATATAGTCTTATTAGTTTTTGAACTAAGAGGCTCAAAATCCACTCCAATATAACCTTCCATGGCTGCAAGAAGATTTTTGCTGAGACACTGTGAGGAATTAATCCAGGATTCCCACCAAAGATTTTCATACCACCCTGGAATAATCCACTGATATTTGCTGCCATACATTTCTTCATCATAGGCCTGAAAATAAGTAAAACAGAAAAGATAATGGACATTGTAATAGAGGTATTGAACATAAAACCAATTGCTTTTAGTTAACATTTTTTTCATTATTCATGAAATTATGATGTAATTGTGGTATACAAGTACTTTGAACAGTTTAGGATAATTGTTAATAATGAAGACTTTTTTTGAATACTCCTGACTTCAGATTTTAAGACATGAAACTTTACTAAACCCTGGTTTTCTTTCAGTTGATCATGTCTTAAAAAACAAAAAAATGAAACTGTATTCTAGAACTCGGGGAGTTAAAGGAGAACACAAACAGAAGGAATGTTCTTCATAACACAACTACTACATAAGTGATAGAACCACCATGCTACAACATTTAAACTAAGTTATTATCACCCTTAAATCAACCTCAGGACTAGGTTAACAAGAAAACTTGGATCATAGGCACCATTGAATCACACATGGAAAATATTAATTAGGTGGCTTAAAAGCCAACCATAGTAACATTAAATTAGCAGTTCCTTCTGAGAAGCATGAATGAATAGTGACTTGCTAAAGCAAAATCTTAATGGTTTTTCTTTTTCTCAGCAAAATTTTCTTCATATGAAATTCTATATTGTTGGAATATTGAATACAACCACTGTAATCCAAGATACTGAGATTACAGTTATCTCCTTTCAATGCTTAGCAGATATATATAACAGGAAACAGAAATACTTTCTTAGTCAAGCACATATGCTGTTGTACCTAAAAGCTGATCTACTCTCAAATATTCTCTTTGATTGGGAAGAGTGTTCTAGGATAAAATTAGCAAATTTTATCTCAGATGTTTCTCTCAGTGTCTTGCAACTAGATATTTTTCTTCTGACATTTCAGTCAGGCTCCATTTCAAATCTGCAAGTTTCATGCTTCTTTGGCTCATAATATAAGCAATACTTGAGATAGAAGGCCTAAGATAAAAATTCTAATTTTTAGAAATACATGTTACAAGCTTAGCGCTCCTAAAAGGAAAACTGCTATATTTTCACAGAAAATATTTCAGAAGAAGAAAATGCAAACAGGACATATTAGTCATTCTGAAAATAACTGTTTTGAAAAGTATCCCAAAGATCATACAAAAAGCCTATCAGAGAAGCAAAGATCAATAGCAGAATATATGAAATAGGACAGCCTCCTAAATATGTTAATATCCAAATTAAAAATGGGCTTTAAATCTGTGAAGTCTATTATAATGGTGCCAGCTCAGTTCATAACAGTATTGTGCACAAAGCAGATTTATTTGGTCCTGGGTTGCAGAAGCTTTTGTTCAGCCAAAATCAAATTTCATGCCTTTGTATACAATGCTACTTGAAAGTCCTGTTTGAAACCTGGTGTCTTGCATCTCATATATTACTTATTCCACAATCTGCATAAAGAGTTTGTCTTTCTCTTGCTTCTTAATTCTGCCCTTCCAGAAGCATATCTGCTTCTGTCCTCCTACCCACCTCCACTCCTGCACAGCTATGGAAATGTTGCATTCCAGGGCCACCTGCGAGGAAAATAGCAATTCCATCCTGCAATACTTCCTTCTAAAAGAGTTTTCATTATACAGTTAGGTCATTCAAGACCTTTCAGTGACTCAGTGTTTTTTATCTGACAGTTTTCGAATCATGAGGGCGCAAACTGACACAGAGTAGTGCTTTTAGAGAAAGACAATCTTACGTAGCTTCCCCTGCTCTATAGAGATTAAAGTACCAAACTGTGAGTTGCCAGAAAGTATTGGCTGTGAACTATTCTGAAATTAGAGCTGCTGGAAATTTTCTGTTTGCATAAGCACTTGTACTGTTTCCTGCATAATCTGTGAATGCCCTGGGAAATGGGCTGAAAATTGAAAGTTTCAAAATAGCAAGAAATTTCATCTTGGAAACAACAGCGCATTCCCAACATGGTTGCCTGAAAGACTGGTTATACTTTCACATTTCTGTAACAATCTGGTTCAACAAAACACAAAACAAACATTTTAGAAGCTGTCAGTTCTTGCTTTGAGGTGTGGTGGAATGACAGGGCTTGAAGGGTAGTCTGGGAAAGCAAAAGCAGGAAGAAAATCAGCTCCTCTGAGGCTGAGCACCATGACCCTGCAGTCATTTTTCTAGTGACAGAACAGCTGATAGTATTCAGACATTACAGTTTGGGTCTCAGGAGACTTATTGCAAAATAATGCTTTTTTGCCACCATTTTCTCCCAGTTGAGTCTGCTAAATGTAGAAGATTTTGATGCTTAAAAGATACAAGTACGTGAAACACATGGAACTTTCTTGAACTGTTTGAGTGCACATCGACCAATACTCACAAGTTTTAGTTTCTAAGGGGAAGATTTTTTTGGCAGACAAGAGCAAACTGAAGAAGGCTTGAACATTCTTTGTACCACCAGAACAACATAAGGTAGTCATACATTTTCCTTAATCATTCTCCCATGCCCTGTGTAGGATGCAAAGCCCCAAGTTGCTGTCAAGCAGCCAGGAAACTGTCATGGACAATTTTTACCTTCGTGAAACCAAATTTTTTTTTTTTTCTTTTAAAAAATTTCATTCTCGTTTAAATCCATAAATAAATACTTGCTTACAACATAGAGATCCATATAAGAGATATTTCTCATGTGTAGTAAACAATTATTGGCAATTCATTGATTGCTGAAGTATTGAGTTTTGACTAAAACTAATTTCTATTCCAAGAAAACATCACATTCATCCCACTGAGGTGAAAATGAATTACAAAGTTAAGGTTTCCCATAGAACTAAAATTGCTCACTGTTTCTGACACTGGTGATAAATGAGCAGCTAAGCTTATTTAAATCCTTGCAGGAAATACCTGCCAACATTTGCTTTGTCTCAAATTAGTCCTGCCCTGTTTTTAAAGTTTGTTACTGAATAATACTATCTTTAAGTAATTTTATTTTTTTTTGTGGGTGTGGGTGTTGGTCTTTTCTTCCAAATACAAGGAATAGGATAAGAGGAAATAATCTGAAGTTGCAAGAGAGGTAGTTTACATTGGATATTAGGAAAAACTTCTTCACTGAAAGGATTATCAGGGACCAAGAGGTTGAGTCACCATGATAGCAGGCATATAAAAGATGTGCAGATAAGGCACTTAGGGACATGGCTCAGTGGTAGACTTGGCAGTGCTGGGTTAATGGCTAGACATGATAATCTTAAAGGTCTTTTACAACCTAAATGGTTCTATGGCCTTATATAAACTCCTATGGATGTCCTGAGGAAACCTCACAGCATATGGCTGCTGAATCCAGGCAGAAAAGTGAGGGAGACTTTAAAGGTTTTACCACCTACATAAGTCATTACCAAATAATATTTAGGATGCAACCACAGTTAAAAAAAACCAAAACAAAATAAAACAACTCACAAACAAGTCTTGCACTAGGGAAAAAACATCTTCCTTGAACAAACGCAAAGCCTTTTTCTGACTGATATCTGTAACCCTGTAGAGTACAACAGGGAATCACAAGTGAAACCTGTCTGAATATACACCTGGAAAAGAGGAGTTAAAAAACTTGACATATCTAAATTATTGTGCTCTTAGACTTATATCACAATCTGTAGGAGTACATGAGTCAACAATATATTTTATGACTAATAACAAGCTTTCTGACATATTGTAGTGCATTAATATATAAATGACCTACTTTCAACTGCCCTCTCCTGCATTCAGTCTCCTGCTGAAACTCCCAAATAAATACATTTAAACAAGCCTAAATACATGATCTTTTAGATTTCTCTGGGCTCCAGAAAAATCCACCTTATTATTTTTGACACTAATGTACTTTAGAAGCAGCCATCATGCTTTAAATTGCTCAGAGTTATGAGCATTTCCCACATTCACACCACAGAAACCTGCAGCCAGCATTCACGGGACACAGACATCCTCTCCCTGGAACCTTTCAGATGACAGCCATGCAGACCAAAACACAGCCTGCCCCTCCAAGGAATTCTAGGATTTCTTCAGTGGCCTGACATGAACATGGACTTGGAAGAGAATTCTAGAGAAATGCAAGTAGAAATTAAGGGTAACTAGAAATGAGGCAAATCTGCTGCTGTTGGATTGGAAGATAATTCTGACCAGGACCCCTCTGCTGGGGAAATGCAATCCAACCCCAAGAGATGTGAGAAGGATCTGGGCTTCAGAAGTACCATTCTTTCTTCCAGGAATTAAAAAATAGGAGATTATCTCTGTCAATCCAATTTAAATGGCAGTACAAAAAGATCTATATACAAAGACCTATCAGAGATGAGAAGAATGAAAAATAAAATAATACTTTCCATTTCCTTTTAAATGAAAACAGATTTTGTTCCTTCCAAATACACTCTACAGTCTCCTTTCCAAATTTTGCCACCAACTAGGACAGCTGCTGAGTAAGAGCCAAAATGCATCTGAGGCACATGTAGCACTCAGATTTTGAACTTCTGCTTTTCCTTTCTTTCCAAGGATAGGTCTCGCTTAGTGAACACTAAAAAACACCCTTGGAAATTTAGATGCTGCCATTATTGCTTTTCCATTATATTTACTGTGTTCTTGGGTTAATCTATTTAGACTAAGAATTCAATACTTGGGCCTCTAAAATCTTTCTCTTTGGTATTTTTTTCATGTCAGTACAAGTATAGACCCACATTTTAATCCTGCTACTTTTAATGGCAATAACAGTGGATAAATTTGTAGCACATTCACACAAACAAATGGTAAGGATAGGAAATTTTATATTTGCTAGTCTTACTGTTATGGTTAAAAAAACTTTATTTTTTGCGGACTAATATTTGCTTTCATATAATACATGTAAAATATACAGCAGTCAGATGGGAATGACAATTGTACAATTAGCAACATTTTCAGTAGTAATTATTGGTGTTGCTGGGTTGAATTTCTTCTTCTTTAAAAGCAAAACATGAAAAATCCAGACACACAGACATTATCACCAGAACACAGCTCTTGGACAAGCCTGAAATCTTGCATCTCTCTCTCTGTCTGCTGCTACATATGCAAGTATTTCCCTGGATCTGATGTGAAGAGCAATGCTAAAGTTTGATTTGGCATTTAATTCCACTACAGGAAAGTAAGCTAACCATGTAGCCTACGCTTAAATTCCACTGAAGTCAAGTGCAAAGTATTTTATTGAAAGAGAAATGGAACTAAGCATGTGTAACCTCTCTTTAGGATATAAACCTTCACAGAGCTGAGCTCCATGAAGAAATGTTTATGCTCAAGTTACTTTTTATTCAAACACAGCACATTCTTTATTCTGATATGCAATTAAATACATTTACTTACACAGCAGAAAACTTTCACAGCCATTTCCTCATCAAACTGGCCAAGGATTATCCGAACGTCATTACCCTGCAGATTGAATAAAATACGTGGCAGTTAAACACAGTCGCAGCTTCCAGCTACCACTTTAATTGGCCATTCAGATCATGCAGGGAGTTAGCACAGATTACAGCTGCAGACAGAATTAATACAGAACTATTTCACCGTCTTTAAGTTCAAGAACTTGAAGTACTGCAAAAGAAAAAAAAAAAGCTGAGGTGTAGAAAATGATTAGGCTATAGTACTAATAAGAGTAAAACAGATACTATAGTTCAAAGATTAGTATTCAATAATATCAGTAATATCAAATATTCTTTTGCTTCCTTGCAATATTTCTTCTACAATTTTGCATATTAGAACCAGTTGAAGACACAAACTTATCACAGTCTGCATGAAATATAAGCGCAAAATTAAGAAAAGAGATTTGTGAGATCAAATGCCTTGATAATACACCTGCTTTAGTAATTTTTAAAGGTTTTACTCATACAACATCTTCTCTATAGTCCCTATAACACATTGTCAACTCCCTCTCTACTCCCTCCCACCTCCACACATTAAAAAAAAAAATCACAGTTTAAGAGCCCATGACTGAAGTCCGAAGACAATTTTGCATTCATACTTAGAAACATATTAAGAAAGCCTTCTTAAATTGAGGAGCATATGCAGGAAAATATTTCTCCAGGAACAGGACTAACCTCTTCCTAACATGAAAAATTACTTCTAATATCCATAAAACACACTTTTATGACTTCACATTACCTTTTCTTCCACACAAATGTAGAGTTCTCTACAAAAGCTTGAGCAAATCAAATTTTTCATTTCTTTCATATAAGACGTGTTTAGAATTATTAATAGCTCTTTCCCTCTCCAAGGAAGAAACAAACATATGATTCGGTATGATTTTCAGTGGCAAAAACATTTACGTTTTAATTAAATCAATTTGTCAAAGATTTTTAGCTCAGATAATTTCACTGTTTATTTCCTGTTCAGCAGAAAATATTATGATGGACAGTGCAGTAAGATATTAGAATACCTCTGTAATTAAATGCATGAAAACAGTATCACTCTTAGCATGGTTTAAATCAGAAATAATGTAATGTGCTTTTCTCATTCTGAACCTGTGTATTTTCAGTAAGCCTGCTTCTCTTCATTTTTATATTTAGCCACAGACTGATAAAGTAATGTAAATCTTTTTCAAGTGGATTAGATTCTTTATAAACAAATCTAACAAGGTTACATGAAACTAAACAAACAAATTACACAAATTACAGCAACAGTATTACAGTTTTTGCAAGGACAATAAATAGATTTAGGAATTATGCACAAAAAAACCTCACCTCATCTACTATTTCTTTTTCACATTTTAAAAATAATTTGGTTATTCTTGGAACCTCAGCTCTGAGTCACTTGACTGCTCTGAACATAAAAATGCAAACTTAATATTTGAAAAAGAGAGTAGCAGAGTTTGATTAAAAAATAAATGGCACAGCAACTAATAATTTAAATTAAAGAAATTCCTTTCCATTTTATACCATGATGAGAACCAATTAAACAAACAACATATGTAAATTGTATGACTTCATAAATAATAATCTCAGCGTGCACACGCAACAACGCTGCCCACTGGCTGTGGGACAACATTCAGACTGAAGTTATTGCATTTGTGGTGTGTGGTTTCACGCCTTAAGACATTACTTCCACCTGATTATCACATAATTTAGTATGCAATCATGTAACCAAGGAATTGTGTCAGAACACACGTAATTTAGGTGCTAATTTCGGGAAGTCTATACAACAGCTCTTCCTCTTTCATGCACAGCCGTCTTCCTCTGTGCAATGACACATTCCTCAGGCAGCCTCTTCCTCCCGAACTCCACTTTTTCCATCCCCTTCCACATTTTCCCCAAATTTGTTCTTGAAGAATTGCATTCAAGATTGCAAATAAGCCTAGATCCATTGGATGCCAGGCTTGGGTCTGCTGGCTCCATCCCACGTCAGAGACACTGAAGCTTCAAATTCATGCAATTGCACATAGCTCAAGTCCCTTGCAGGGGTTTTATCTACATAGATAATGAAGTCTGCACTGAAGTGTATCAGAGCTGGGCTCATGTCCCTGCTTGTATGTCTAAGTCCACATTACAGACTCATGTAAAGAGATGCATCAGACGCTTGCTGTGCATAAGTTTTTTACCTCTTCATTCATACTTTAACCAGCATGATTTCCTTGCAAGGATATGCTATTCCTTTACACAAACCCTTGCAGAATGATGCAAGTTAACACAGTGGAACTTCGTCATAGAGATCAAAGAAATCACCCATTGGATCCCAGCAAGCGTCAAGTCTCTTTTTCAGAGAGCTGTAAATTGCTTGCACGGAGCTAAAACATATCTGACAGAAGAGGTTTTAATTCATGGAACTAGGCAGGTGATCTACAAGATGATTAAAAACATCCCAGGGGGAAGGCAACTCCCAAAACTGCACTTACATAAAAAGACCAATGTTTAGACTGTTTGCCAGATGGTGAGCTGTCATATTTACTCTTCCCAGAGATTACAGTAGCAATATCAGCATTTAAGCTTTGCCCCTCAGTAAGAAATACATATGTTCCCATATGGACTGAAGTTCAAACAAGAAAATGAAGAACAGTTACATTTCATTTACCCACAGTTGTGGCAAACCCTGCATAAAAACATGTTTTACAAATTAAGACTATAGCACAGCCTCAAAAAATAATGACTGTTTTTCTCCTTTCTTTATTTCACATAGGTGAAGATATTATTTGGCTACTAAATATAAAATGTCTTTGGTAACACTGGGAGCAGAGTAATATAAACCCTGAAGAAAGTGAGGATCAACACATCTAAGATGTTCTACTGAGGAATGAAGGACAACTTGTCTCCTTCACTGCCATTTCTAACAGCCTCGGACACGAGACACTCCTTAGCCTTTTCAGAGTTTTTGAGTGATGCATATTATGCTGGAATAGGCAGCTATTTTTTTCAGCTTTCAGAGCTTCCCTTCTTTGATCAGATTTTAATCTGTCTCATTTCTAATGAATAACACCACAATGTTGTATTATATAGCTTTCGGGAGAAGGATTGCTACAATATCTCATCTGCCAGAAAAAGTCAATGTCTTGGCAGGCTCTTTATGAGATACCTAAATTGAATAGCTCAGATACTCTGTCTTATTCTCTACCGTGTATCTGACAGTCAAGAGGTTATCAATAAATCTACAAAAACCTTGGTAATTTTGACAACAGAGGTAGCCACATGTTCTGCTTTCTAAATGCCTGGATGTCCACTTGAAGAACCATAGATAAGCCTCTGACCTTAGCTATGGATTGCTGATGGTGAAGGTGAACTAGAGGACATCAACTCCCACAAAGTGGTGGTAATTGTTTTGTCCTACATGCAAGATATGAAAATGTTGGAAGCAGAAGTGTTATTGCTCTTACAATTTGTCTGTGCATGCTCAGAATTTTCAAGCATTTACATGGATGTGCAAATCCATTCCTTTCTCTGAACACAAAAATGACTTTTAAAGATCTCCTTAAGCTTAAATTTACCTTTTAACTGTGCAGTAGAAACAAAAGTATTACTGAGAGAAATATAAAATATATTTCTGCAAACCATATCAGATTTTTCTGTTTTCCATTCCATAATCATCAATTTCATAATTTAAATGTGTTTTTGAAAATAAAAGGTATTTCAGGTAAGCAGATACCAGTTTATCTACATGAGGTTTACATGAAGAGAGGAATGAACATTTTTAGAATTGGTTAGCTAAATTCTGTGTTTAACATGTACCTAACAACAACTAACCTTATATTTCTGTCAAGAACAAGCAAAGTTCTGGATCATTACTTATTTATTTTTTCATTAATCTGTTTTAAAGAAGAAATTAAGAGATAACAAATTCACTGTTAGTTCAGTCTTCTAGTGTTCCCTGCAAAACAACCCAGTGTGTTGTTGATGTAGAGGAAAGCTAGAATCACATTAGGCAGGAAGTCAGAAGAATCAAAGATCCATGCTTAATATGCATTTTTTTCTTGTTATTACAGCATTGCTATCAAAAAATATAGACTGTAATGTAACACCTACTGGAGTCTCTTCAATCCAGACAGGTTTCCAGACAGGAAACGTAAACTGGCTTGGACTTATTAATACTTTAAACATTCAGGCTTACATATCTAGATCGTGGAAATAATAAAACATACTTAGTTTACCATGTTCCAGAACCTTCCCAGCTTTAGTAGTGGTCTAGTCTTACACAGGTCAATATTCTTGCTTTAATTTCATTTTTTTTAAACATAATTTAGTTTATTAAGGTTTTTTTGTAACCTGTTTTACACATATTTAAGCATTTGGAGGATTGTGGCTTTGATTGTGGGTCGTATGTTCTTGATGCCAAAAACAATTTGATCTTCACCATTCAAAAGTGCTTTCTCCTGCTGTTGAATCATTTTTTTTTCATGTTCCTGTGCAGCTTAAGATTCATATCTCTTGTGTCTAGTTTATTGCTGGTTGCACTGCATGGTAATGCTAAAATATAGTTTTAATTTTATGAGATGCCAGAAGTCTAATAAATCATTATAATAAGAGAAAGATGGGAAATTATTCTGCTACCAAATTTATTTTCCCTTCTTTTTTCCTTATGATTCATTTGAAATCATGCAGATGATGTTAGCAAATAATTCAATTTAAAACGTATAATGAAGCCAATGGAAAGAGGCTCAATACTCTTTCTACATGATAATTTACCTTAAAAGTGTTCTGGCTCCAAACCTCGAGCGTTTTAACATATATATCACTATGACTGGGGTTTTAAGTGCAAATATTAAGCCAGCAACAGCTTCCTTTATTTAGTATTACTATTGGGAACTATTAAATATATTTACTATATGCATACACCTTCATTAACTTAAGGAGGACTAGGCCCTCAAAATGCCATTTTTTGGCTATTATTATGCAATGGAATGTAGTAGTATATCATTCTAATACAATTTTTGTTCCCTCACTCCTCTTTATACAAAAACAAACAAAAAAAAATCACTTTCTCTTTTTCATCAAGCAGCAACACATACCTTAAGCTTCTTTACACTTGTGCAGGGATCATTGGAAAAACTCTCAGTATCTGAAATCTCGATGTCTTCGCCATAAAGGACACCAGTCAGATCATTCCTCACCTGTCACAAGTTGAGAAAAAGGCAAACTAGTGAACCAAGAGCCAGTGAGAAGGAAGCAGATGGACTGCATTTTTATCTGTAACGACAAGCAACGATCTCGATGATGATATGTGCACCCACATAGTATTTTCCATTTCATCTGAGATCAAGGCGCTATTCCTCTACAACCACAATCTGCTGTCAATGGCTGTACCATGTAAAGACTTTACTATGCATGGCAAGGAAGTTCACACACAGACCCACAAACTGGGCTCCCACTTTGGGAGTGGGAATGGACAATTCTGTATTTCCAGGGCTGCTAATACCAAAAACCTTGTTGCAGCCAAAGTGATGCATGAGGCAGTATAAAGGGAAAAGACTCATCAGGGAAACTTTTATACATTCTCAAGTACTCATTTCAGCTGGTCCTAGCATGAATCAGCAGAGCTCAGCTTAAAACTCTTAGGGACTGATAAAGCTTAATGAAGTCCTGTGTGGCCCTCTCTCTTAAACCTCTCATGACACCATGGGGCAGCAAGAGGTAAAGTTAGCTTGAAGGTGGCACAGGCAACCAATTTTTTCAACTGCTTAGTAGTGGCAAGACTGTGCTCTTTGAGCTGCCTAATAACACATAGAAGCCAGATAACATACAAAGCAATCTGGCTTACTGATTTAGGATTTTTTCCCATGTAGCTACTTCAAAGTTTCCTGTCTTAATTGCTGCTGGCTTTCCTACAGCCACATGACTGCAAAACCAGTTTCACATTACTATTCCTAATAGATAAGCAAAAATAATTTTAGTCTGCAACATGATTACAGACTGAAATAGAGTGGCACACCAATTTTAAGTTAATAGAATTATGGTTCACATCAATTGCAGTGATTGTCTATTTAATTTGTTTGTAATAACAGAAATAGGAGAAGCAAATCAGTGTAAAACAGGTAGCCCACATGCAAACACAGAAAACAGATGGAGGATACGTGATATTAAACAGGAGAATTTAGAGGCCTGTGTATCATATGCAGATAATTTCTGATGATCCTTTGTATGGGTCATTTGCTGACAATCATCACTGCTGCCTTAATTACTTCTTGGCCTCTATGTCATCTTACCTCCTTTAGTCATGCTTTAAAATTACTAAGATACATTTTTTACTTTATAACCTTTGATAATAATTAGAACAAATGGACATATAAAAAATTACTTAATTTTTTATTAAAAATTATTTTATCTCAGAGAAACAATTCAGAATGGTCAGCCCACCAAGATTTGTGTTACATCCTTTAACCTTCTGTAATGTTAACAGTTTTTAAACTCATTCAGTGAAAATGTGTTCACAAAAAATGATCAGTAGTGACTTCTTTTCCTGCTTTTCTATACTAGTAAGACTGAATTATTATTATTTTAGCTCCAGTGATGCCATCAGCTGCTCCTTTTTTAAATAAACCATCAGTGATAACTAAAGACAACAAACCTCTCTTGATCATAATTTAGCCCATGTCCCAAATTCTTCTGCCTAGTCTAAGAGAACACTAGAACTAGCATTTGATACTGACAAAAAGTAGCATTTTCCTTACTTAGCATCAATGTACATTCCAAAGGAATACAACTTGTCATGTGCTTCTACTTACTGTCCTTCTTCCTGTATGAAGAATTTTTTAGTTTCAGATTTGCTTTTCTGACATTTTCTGACCAATTCTAGTCAGTCTTTTAATCAAAGAAATACTAGATTTTCTACTCAACTAAACTGAGCAGAAAACAGCTGACTTACCATATACTGTCTGGTCAAATTAGACCATCATTAACATAAGAACAATGACAAAATCCACACATTAAATATTATGAATACTTATGGATAGGCTTCAGTGGTGGGCACAAGGCTGATGATTATAAAAATTATACTTCAGATTGTCTCCTGACTTATTGAGATTCAAACCCTTCAGAATTTTGCACTCGAGGAATTAAATTGTGTATGTTTGGGTTCTTTCCTGAGCAGTGCTTATTTAAATTCAGCTACTGAGAAATTTCTTTGACATCTCCCCTGGCTCATCTGCTAGAAGCAAAGTATCTGTGGCTTTCGGAACTCCTAGACTTTTCATTTATCTACTGATTAATCTCCCAAAAGACACACCTTACTAGATTTTGTGCCAAAGAAGCTGAAAACTTTTTCCCTTTACTGCTGCAAGCTGTTTTCCAGATGCATCTGTTGTAGAGATTTTGCCAAAAGAAAAGTGATTCTTTCCCATTATCCCAACAAGATATTAGCAACTTTTTATGAGTTTACAAAGTGTTTCTAAAAGATGATGTTTCCCTTTCAATGCTCTGACCTTTGTCTGACATGTGTCCCTGGTCTGGGACCATTTTTACTATATTTTCAAATTTTTACTTCCTATTTCCATACCTTTTTCCTCACCAGCCTCAGGTTCTTTTCTTCCTTTATAAATACTCTAAATATGTCATGGAAAGGAAACTTGTGCTTTTCTTTCTACAGAGGTTCTTCACTTCTTTCAGATAAATTTAACTACAGAATGTTCTGATTTGGATTTAGGTCCAAAGTCAGTCACCTCCACTTCTAGAGCTGCCAATCCTGACACAAACATTCCTATTTTGGATGAAATTTGTGAAACTGAGAATACAAAATGCTGCATGTTTTGTTTTAGCAGATGCTTGCTGTCCTGGAAAGCACATCACCAGCTGTTTTAGAACAAGCAGTTTTAGAGCTCAGCAGCAATCGTTTCATTCCACCAACTCCAAGTAAAGAGAACTGTAAACTCCTGTGCTTCTGTTTCTTTGTTGTGTAAATAGGATAATTTCAACTTTCAGAAAGTGCTGTAGAAAGCGGTAACAAAACTGCATTAACTTTTTATGGGGATCCACAGTTGCTAAGGAAATTTTGCACCAACTCTAACACAGAAGCAGCATAATTCCACAGGGTTTTAGTCTCTTGTTAACAATTTAATGAAGGCTATAGCTCTATGTCTGTTTATATCAACTTTACGTAAAGACAGCAATATTTCATTTTCCCAAAACAGTAACTACCAGTCTTGATCATCAACAAACCTGAAAATTTTCACAAACCAGTAAAGGACACTTTTGCACTGCTCTACCTACAAAACTAAATGAAATCAGTATTTCACCCATGCATAATTTATGAGTAGTCAACTTCAAAAATTACTGGGTTGTTCACAAAAAAATGTTTACTCAGGAGCAAGTTCCAAAGAATTAAGGGTTTGTAAGGGATGCTTTTACAGGAGGAAAAGGATGGCCCTTTTCCTATCGGCAAAAGAGAAGATGGGATGCAAGAGAACCAGCTTTTCTCTTTCATTCTGCCAGACCAACATTTTGATTGGAATAATGGTTTTAAAGTTTGCTACAAATCTGCCTGTATATTTTTCTTGTGAAGTGGATGGCAGTCATACTTGCCTACCTCATAGCTCTTGTATCAAATTTAGTGATGTTTGAGTGGTGAATAACAAAGTCCCTCACCCTGCACCTGTGAAAGAAGAAATACAGGGATTTTGAGGAATAAAGAATTTGCACGGCAAAGGAAAAAATGATAATTTCTTTAATCTCTAGAAAATCAAGAGAGTAGATAGAATAAATAAACGGGCTGTAAAAAATGCTGAATCTAGAGGAGATAAAATTGCAACATATTTGTGGTCTGCACCAGAAAGAATGCATGTAGCTTTAAGGAAAGGAAGGAAATGTTGGGGAGCAGCATGGTCTGGCTCCCTAAGGAAGAGGGGCACAAGTGCACAGCCCCTGGACCAGAGATATCACCAGCCAGCAACCCAGCAAGGGGAGCAGAACAGGCTTGGAGAGAACAGCCAGTTTCAGCCACGAGGTGACACCTCCCGGCAAGTTCATGGTACTAAGGCAGGTCCAGTGAAAAGCTGAGAAGTTGATCCTCAAGTCTGGAATAGGATCAGATTTGGTAAAAACAATTATGGTCAGACAGAACCCATGACTCCTGGGCAGGTCCATACCAAAATGACAGGACAGGGGACAAGCCTACAGGGTCTCTGCCAGGCATAGCTGTGATGGAGAGAATGAGAAACCGGCACCCCACAGCATCACAGGGCCAGGGACTGATGGCACTGAGTTGAGCTGAAATGGGGTCAGGAACAGGGAATGGTGGGGTGATGTGCAGCCTTGGGGGGCTACTCAGGGGCAGAAAAGGCTTTTGGTGCTCTCAGAGCTCCAACACTGAATTTTGATTGTTGTTTACTCCTACATGAACTCTGTATGATGATTCTCTGTATACAATATATAAATGACCCTTTTCCTCACAAGGATTCAAAAATTACACACGCTGTGATTTTATTTTAGGTGAGATGAAATTGCTCACTTCAGTGAGGTTATGAGTGCAAGCATCTTGTAGTTAGCATCCATTTGACCCCAGTATTTAAATTTTTTACAAGATAATTATATCTGTTTTTTCCAAGGAAAATAATAAAAGAGATATTCCTAATGAACTGTCAATCTAGTGATGATAGTTTGGATGTAGGGGTCTCCACTGACCAACATTTCAAACTAGGTTTCAAATTATTCATTTAAAGGCATAGTTCACTCAGTTAATCCTAACTCTGCCAGTTACAAAATGAATTTAATAATTTTTAGATTAATCATACTACTTTGCTTTTAACAGATATTTCCGATGACCTTTTGGTTCACTAAAGCTGCATGTAAGTACAGCAAGCTAAATCCTTGTCATTCAGGACAGTCTAATCCCACCAGATGTTGATCATAAGAGATGCCTAACAAATGAGAACTGGTCAGACTAGATGGATTACACAGTCAGATATTTTACTAAGATTTCCTGTTGTCCAGAATATACAATGCATTTTAAAATGTTGTACTGTAGAAGTTTCAGTACAGACATATTAAAATATGTGTACTAAACAAATGCTTGAATGATAAGAAAAGATTTTCTCATTACATGGACAAAATGTAAATTGTGAGTAATTGCATAGGACAGATTACAGTTTTTGGGATTAGTAAAGATAGAGGTCTCACTATATACAATGCGTTACAACCAAACATAATTATCCTTATTTCTATTCCAATGGAACACATTACTCACATTTAGAGGCTTAGAAGCATTAAGTGAAAACTCACATTCAAGAAATACAAACTGCAGAGATACAATTTCATTGATATACACACCATTTGGGACAACAAAAATGAAACAGGTGGTAGAACCTTATTTGAAGCAGAGAGACAATGCAAAAATAAAATATGAAGCAAAAATACACCAAGAGGAAACAGTAAAATATTATTTTGGCTGGTAGGAAAGCACTCCATTTAGAGGAAAACTAAAAAACTAAATAAAGGAGAAATTAAATCAGAACTTCATTGGATTTTTTTTTCTGTTCAAAAGAAATCAGATATTTTTTTAAAAGTACCAAGTTTTCATTGTGGCAGGAAGGGAAAAAGGACCCCAGAATATTGTATTTTTATTTGGGTAAATTGCCACAGTACGGGCTTTCACACAAAAATAGGACTTTTTGAATTGAAGCAGGATGTCAGTAGCTGGGTATAACCTGAAAACTAATGCAATCAATATTAGTCTTGCCTGCAAGAAGCACCTGTGTGTTTCACATAACTTTTCAGACTAGAGTAATAATAACACTGCTAAGGATGTTTTTGCTGTGTTTGTACTATAACTACATATTCCAGGTAAAAATGTTAATTACCCTCCTTTCTGCCTGGAATGGCAGTATGGTAAACATAATTTCACATAAAACCTACATATGTGGGACTATCAAACAGATCATACCTATTGAAAAAATAAGCCTCTATGAGGTCACCTACAAAATGCTCTATTTTCCTCCCAAATTCTCTAAAGGAAGAAAGAAATTTTCTTACTACCTTTATTGTTTTTTGATCACAGAAGTTAAACATAATCAGGAACTCTGATGTTAAACCTGACAGTTGTGTGTAAATGAATTTATAGGCATGTAGTGTTCTTGTGGTAGAGGGGAAGTTAATTAGGGGCCTTTAGAATGACCTACAAAGAGTCCAAGTTAGAAGGTGAATTCTATCCAATGGAGAAAAAAATCAATCTTATTAAGAGGTGGATCAGTTGCTATGAGTTATTTGAAGAAACCAGCATATTACAGTGAAATAAAAATTTAGTTAGGAAAAGACCCCAGGGATCTGCAATATAACAAAATATGAAAAGATTAAGTTCCAGTTAATCTACAGGCATGTTAAGAACATGCACATAACCTTTAGTAGAACTTTGAGCAGTCTGAAAAAACTAACTCTCCTCACTAAGACTGGACACTAAGAGAAGTTAAAACATAGCTCAGTAGTACAGCAGAGAGAGAGGAAAGGCATAGTACATTCCTTACTGGAAAAAAAATACATAATGCATTGCAGACCCAGAAAGGATCTCTAAGAGAGTAAGCAAGGATTGAAAATAATGATATATCCTATAAGAAATAGCATCTGTTCACATGAGGAGTTAAGGAGCACCGATGAACAAAACTAAAAAAAGAAAATGCACACAAAACATATTTCTGGTTCCTTCACTGTGAGATACCATCTACAAAACTGAGGGTAATTTGATTTCTGATGGGTTCTAGGGAAATAGGACAACCACCCTTCCACAAGTTTATCAGATGTGACTCGTAGAGAAAGCAGCACAAAATTAAACGGTCTGGAGGTTGTAATTTGTACAACAGTAATTTTCATGTCAGGTATTATGAAAGTAAATAGGGGCCATATTGAGAATAGATTATTTAATAATTCATAAATCAATGCCAGAAGTGCAAGTTAGTAACTGAGAATTTAGAAATGCTTGTTTATTACAGAAAGGGAATGTAATAGGGCTACTGAAGTTGGTACAAGCATTCAAGTAACTGGGAGTGCTAAAATGCTAAATATTTTATCTTGGAGGGAATGTGGAGGCAGACAAGTAAAGGAGCTTTGTATTATTATATGTAAAGTGCAATCAGAATATCAAATGAAAAATATAGAATACACCTGCATCTTTTTATGGGAAATTAAATTTTTCAGGATTTAAATATAAGTTTAGAAAAAAATGATTTAAAGAAATTTTTAAAACAATTAAAATGAATTAAACCTCCCTAGAATACATAGCAAGGCTGCTTTACATTGGTGAATTTCATCTACCTTAGGAAATAAGAATAGAACAAGATGGAAAGTCTCATGGTACCACAGAAATAAAGACTAAATCACAGCTAGAAAAAGATAATTCATTTCTTTTTAAGGACACTATACCACCACCCTCAAACCCACTTCTGTAATAGTCTGCACGTAGCAAAGACTGTTCAACTACTGAACCAAAAATTAGGGACTCAAGTTATTACTATTTCATTAGAGGTGGGCAATGTATGGTAGTTAATAATTCTTACATATATATACATGTTTCAAACACATTTATTACACTCAGAAGGAGCCCATTTACCAAAACAATTCTGAACAGAATTCATTGAGAGGGATAATTCAAACAAACACAAATGATAATTAAATATTGCTTAAGAAAATCAGCGGTGAAAGAGCTTTGACTTATAATTACATAAGGAAGCATCTTTATGTAAAATCCTCCCTGATTAGGCAGAATGAAAGCAACCTACCATTTATACATTTAAAGTCTCTTAATCCATGATGGATAAAATATTTTTTTATTCAAACACTTACTAGGAAGGGTGTTACACATAAATTGCCAAAGTTAAGATAAATGAGCATTTCTAAGGAATGCGTCATCTCATCAATAAATAGATGTCTAAAACAGGTGAGATGAATTGCACCCTGGAAGAACCTCTCTCCTTTCCTCATTAACTATAAATGGAGCTCAGATGACTCTCAGATACAGACAGTTGAACTCCAGCTGAATTCCAGGTCTCAAAATCTAACCCTATCTCAAAATGGTGTTCCAGTAGCACTGCCATCCAGTGTAACTTAGAAGCCCCAAAGATCCCTTACCTTAATAAAAGGTTCTCAGGGCAAGGTCAGAGGAGCAAGCTGCTTTCCTGCATCCCTTCTCAATCTGAGGGAGAACATACAGGGTCTTATTCCACTTCTTGGCTGGTAGAGAAGGTTTGTTCAATACATGGGTTTGATAAAAACTTTAAAGTCCTTATGCACTGGGATTTTTTCATTCAGAAAATCTGGGCCAAGTTTGAAGGTTTGCCATGCTCTCAGTTGCTGTGCCAAAACTACAGCTCCTCACTAATGGTTTAATTGCATTAGACTCAGGGGGCTATGCCAACATTTATCAAAAACCTCTGCATCCAGGAGTAAGTCTTGTTATCAACTGAAAACTATGAATACAAGCCTCAGTGGGAAAGTAAAAAAGGAAGAAACATTTACCTAATAAAAAAATTGGATGACATTTTGATGAAAGGGAGATTATAGAACCTGTGAGGATAGAGATCACAAGGAATTATTACATTATATCAAAAGTCCTCCAAAATAGCAATCCATATTCCTCAGACTTCCTAAATGTGGAAAGGTCAGCAACATCAAGCTCAGATTTAATTCTGTTCTATGTCTGAACTATGAGAATACTTGCCCTCCTGACAACACACCTGGATATTTGAGATTGAGGCTTGTAGGAGTACAGGGATAGGTTTGCTTAAAATTTGAGAAAAGTTTAATAAAGCTTTTCATTAACTTATTTTCCACTGCTCCAAACATCTTTGTTTAGCTCAACTATGTAAAAAAACCCTGAAGTTAAAACATCGTAAGTCTCTATTTCTTCTTTCAGATGAAAAACAGAAAACAGACACCATTTCAGGGATCCAAGGTCATCATATTACAATCATAATACTATTATAAATATATAAGAAAATTTTACCATATGAATCATGCTTTAGGCCCATGTTCCTTCTTTCTGGAAAAATACATGAGAAGTTACCTTCTATCTCTTCTGACTCAAAGAGGTTCTGCTACATTAGAGAACTAAATTGGATACTAACTGGAGTGATATTACTAGGCAGAGACAAGCAATAAGAAGATTTTAAAAATAGATATTCCCCTTTCTCTCTACTGTGAATTATTTACATAAAAAAGAACTTTTTTCACTTGCACATGTATATTAAATTGAGCCATCCTTTTCTGTTTTCTTAAGACTGAAATTTAGTAGCACATTGTACTAAGGACTGTAACTTTAGTTCATTTGGAAACTAAAGTCAAAAGAAGATAAACTGAAGATACATCATTAAATTACTAATACTTTAGATACTAAAGTACTAATAAATTTCTTAATTTTATGTATCAAAATTTCATACTACTGTTTTATTATAACCTTTTAGAGTCTTTGAAGTGGAAGCAATTGCTCACTTATTAATTTTTTGCTATCTCAGATGGTCACTAATATTCCTGTGATCACTGAATTATTATCTGAGGAAACAATGGGTTTACAAACCCAAATAGCCACCTTCTGCACATGCAAGTACTGCTGATCTGATTGTTCTGTCAAAATGTTTCAGCATTGGCTCTCTGTGAAGAGAAAATATTAGCTTTATTCATAATTTATATTTATTTATAATGTAGAATACCAAAATAATTTCACAAAGTTTTGTGAAGCACAATTATTTTAAAAATCTTTTGCATTCTCTCTGTCTGTAGGATGTAGAAAATCATCAGCAATGCAGATCCAACAAAGGATTGTGAATCTGGCTATAATAGCTGGCATCAAGAGTCTGCACTCACCCACCTGTGCTGGAGAAACTGAGGAGTTATGAAACCTTGAACAACTAAGATACTGTCAGTGCTACAGGAAAACCTCTTCTCTCCCTCCTTTCAAGCCCACAAGCCACAAGAAGGCTGAAATTCAGAGTCTTAGTCTTCATAATTGGAACAACATCCTTCCCTTTGGATCTCCTCGAAGTACTCCAGATTTAAAAAAAATAGACGTACTATCTCCCAGGCTAGCTGAAAGACTACATAACTTAGGGGGGGAAAGATCATCCCCAAATGACAATCATGCTTTTATTTACAGAAAGCAGTTCTCTAAATTCCATCTCAAAATCCCAACTGACATCCAAATCTGTTAATTTAGCTGTTACTACATTCATATCTACATATTTTACTTGACTTTGTAGAGACATCTGATAAGAATACTTGATAAGTTCAATTTTATTGCTGCAAGAAGGTTCAAATGGCCAAAGACAGCTAATATTTTTCTGTTTGGGAAATTTATTAATCAGTGCAATAAGCCTCTAACAAAGTGATTACACCTGTAGGAGGAAGCAGCAGTCTTGCAGGAGCTATAGGGTAGCTGTGGTCTTAGTTATAGGAAAACTTGCTTGAGTCTACCCATTAGGAAATGCTTCCTGAAGAAATGTCTTATTTTTTTTTTTACTCTTCTGTTTCCAAACAAAACAAAAAAAGAAGAGGGGTGATCCTGGAAAAATGTCAGAAATGTATATAAAGTGGCTCACATTCATAATTAATGGTATCTAAAATTTAGCAGCATTTAGATTACCCACGAGCTCAGGAACAAAGGATAAACCAAAAAGTAAAGTTTGAAAATTCAAAACTAATAGAAAATAGGGCATATGATTTCAACTACTTAAATGTATTTTGAAAAACTGCCAAGTATTTGACACGATAGCCAACTGTGATTTCCAGCAAGCACACAAAGTTGACCCTGTCTCTTATATGCAGCAGCAAACTGAAGTTCAAGGCTGCTTCAGGGAGTGTGACAGAATATTGCTAAAAGTCTGCAACAGAAAAAAAAAAAGATGTTTAAATGACACTCTCTGGAATAAGGGGAGCTACAGTAGTTCATATCACTTGGAGAGAAGAAAGTTACAGACTAAACTACTATTTCTCCTTCTAATCTCTCTGCCTCCCACTTCTTTCCCCGAAAAACTGATAATGGCACTATCATCTATTACATCGGTGATTTTCCCAAATTCATCAGGAGAGACATGACTGTCCTCGGCTAAAGGCTTTGGAGAGCAACTACTTCTGCTAAAAAAGACCTAACAAGTGAAAAATGGATAGAATCCACAATCACTTTCTTCTTTGGAAAGCACAAATTTAGATAAGCAAGGTAGTTAATAGCTCAGTTAACTCATTCCAGTTAATGTTATCAATTCACATGTGTTACGTTAAATTCACTTTTTAATCAAAATTAAATCCAGGTAAAGCAAGAAGAAGTCCTGTTGCTATCAGAGCATTTTCATCCTATTTTCTAGGACTACTAGATTAAATTTATTTTGGAATTTGGGGATCATCCCTTGGTTCTCCAAGATTAAAGAAAATAAAGTAACTATATTTATATCATTTTTAGTATTGAAGAGAACCTTGGAGCAACATCTCCTGCAATGGCGTATGACTGTTATTTCACACTTTATTTACTTCAGAATCCTCAGAAGGACACCATATGGTGGTGATAATTTACTGTACTTGAGCGTCTCAGTTTGATTCACATACTTCCTCCACTGAGATTTCATTTGTTGGCCGATGTGTACTGCAGTTACCTATGAAAAGTCTTTCTAGAAAATAGATTTTCCCCCAGCTCTTGTACATATCTTTTTGAACCCTTTAATGCCTTTGTTAATTGCTCTTTCTCTTCTTTGATAGACTTCTATGTTCTGAGAGTTCTTCCTTGTAGTCTCTTTTCCTGAAACTTTTTAAATCAAAATAATTTCTTGTATGTCTCATATCAAGTTCTTACTAAATAAATTCTGCACATTATTCCCAATGGGATTATGAAAGGCCTTGTACTGCATCTTGACAGATTGTCTTAAGCAGCCTTTTGAGGATTGCACTCATTCTTACAGCAATGTAGTTAAAAAAAACATGGTGGCAACTTTTCATTTTATTAGCTTCACATTCTCTTTTCCTGCAGAATCCTCCAGAATCACATTGATACAAACTGTCTGGTTTAAGAAAGTAAAGCAAATTTTATCCATAACCGGAAAATCATACAAAAATGTAAACAGTCTATCAGTACTGTCCGAGAACCAGCCCTTAATTCAGCATGGAAATCAGAGGACAAAATCTTCTATCTAAGAATTCCAGGCGAGAATTACTTAAAGTGGTTGGCAGCTTCACGTGGTGAAAATTACGTCTGTTTGTATGGACTGGTGGTCATCTCCTTGACCATATGTCCTAATTCTTTTTACTTTTGCTGCCCTTTTCTTTTTAACTGTATGGATTGTGTCTAGAATTCAAAGAACAGCTGGAATCAGACTTCCATATCCCCACAAGACCTGGCAACAATCTGGTATGAAAAAATGTTTGGTAACTCCATAAACATATACAATGTTTTGTTTTATCCCTCTTAGGAAGGAGAGTTTACATGTACCCCATTATTATGGGTTACACATTTGACTTTAATGGAATTAAATAATCTCCCTCAAAGTAACTTTTATTAATTTATGAGTTTTAAACAAATTCCATGCCATTTGTTATGTATTGGTCTGAAGAATAATGCCCATTTAGCATTAAAAACCCAAAACCAAACTGTAATATTAATTGCCTGCAAAATTAGTCCCCCTCCTTTAAACAAGAAAAAGACTTAGAAGTGCAGGGAATAGTCATATAGTCCATACAAGCAAACTTTGTCTTGGCAAGAAGAAGCTGTTCTAGTCTGGGAGTTAGGAGAAAGACATTAATTTTATTTAACTTGTATTCTCTTTCTTTACATAAAATTTCTGCTAAAGCTCTACAGACATGTTTGTTTAACATTTGTGGATTCTGAAATCTGAATAATTCTTTAAATTCCCATCTGTTTATTTATTTCAATGCCAGAAAAATTTGGTGAATATTATCTAGGAGTGCAGGTGTTATTAGAGTATTTAGGAAACTGACCATTCATTACTGATTTGTGTGAACAAATGTTTAAATAACAATCCCTTGACACGTAATCATGTTTTCCGCCACATTTCATGAACACATCAAAGGGAAATATCAACTATTACTGATATTTGGGTCTAAAAACATATTGGAGAAAGGAGGACAGGAATTCCCCCTCTTTCTCTCCCTGCCCTGATTCTCTACTGTTACCAGATGACGTGATATTCTTAAGTGTGGTCCTAAATGAGAGGACAAATGGAGGAAGTGGGAATACTTTATAACGTGGTACATCTCTTAGTTTTCAATCATTTCTCCAAACTGGTATATAATAGATTCTAATAGATTAAGTTTCAGCTTTATAAGGTCTTTTTTATATAAGATTAACTACATCAGTAGCAGCCTGCAGGACTTCAGCTCAGCCCCTGCTTCTTTGCTGCAAGAGCTTGCCAATGACTGGAGCAACAAAGAAATTTCACACGTGATCTTAGCTCTGCAACCCTCTGGAATACACTTTTTTTCATCAGCTGCTCCATTAGCGGTTACACTTACATGTACTTTATGGTTTTTCCATAAAACATGACTCATTATTACTGCTGAGAATGTACCTTCTGCAGTACATATTTCCTTCAATGGCTCTCAAAGAAATACTTCTTTATCTGCTTCATTATTGAAATAGAACCCAACAAATACCTGAAACACATTAGAAATATCTGTACTTTGAGATGCTCCCAAAATCCTACTCTGCAAGGTTTTTTTTAATATCTGTTTCTTCAACTCTTCAGCAACTCTTCAACACTTCTGTGCATCATTCAAAGATATTTTATGACAAATGGACTTTATCCCCCTATTGTTTTCTATGCATCATTTCAGCCATTTTCACTGCAGCAAGAACAAGTGTAGCCTCAGTAATATGGGCCTTTTAGTATTTTCCTATTAACTAAGAAAATTCTGAATTTTCTTTTAAACATTTACCATTATGTTTAGCTATGTAAAGACAGACTATCATGTGACTTTACACATCACTTGAGACTTGTTTTCATGTTCTGGATGCTTAAATTTCAAATGTCTTTCTAATCTCAATGGTTTCATTTACTGTCAATAGCAAATGTCTCTGGGCACAATGTACCTTTAGAGCAAGGTTTACTATTAGCANGATAATTTGGGGTTTTTTTTTGCTCCACTTCTTTTCAGATCTGCTTGACTCATCATAGTTGTTATCCATAATGTGACTGATGAAGAGCTTGTACTAGCAGGAGGAGAAATGTCAGCTCTGTCATTTTCTTCCTGTTCACTTCTACTGGCATTATCAGTATTATCTTCAATCTGCAGTTCCTCTACAGGAATCTTTTTAAGTCCCTTGTCCATTTTGTAGTTTAGTGAAAACTAGATAATATAATCCATAAATCCACTTAACTGGACACATGTAAATAGTAACACATGGAATGAGCTGAAAGTGAATGAAGGAGTGAGGATGTTGCTCTCAACTCCCCAGTGTTGGGAAGTAACCCCTCTTCCCTCAGGACACTTCAGGAACCCTCTGTGACTATCTGACACATGAATTGGCTAAATGCATCGGTGTCAGCTTGTACACAAAATACTAGTAAAGCTTAATTTGTCCCTTATTTTTTCAGATTAAAAAAAAATAAATAGAAATGTGAAAATTTTCTTCCTGCACCCCAATAAACCACCTTACACAACCCTTGTTTGGAGACCTTAGCCCTACTCACTCTTTAGCTGGACACAGTTCAGAGTTTGCCAGCCTACATCTGGATTGCAGCATGGATTGAAGGCAATCTCTGGCCACTTGCAAAAAGGTGTGCACTTCAAGATATATGCCTAGCAAAAAAAAAGGCATATGCTTAAAGTGCCCATAGTACTGCTACAGTACCTACACTTTTCACCCAAAACTGAAGATAACCAACTCTATCCAGTTTTTCCACTAAAGGCAATGGCAAGATAGAGCTCAAACTTTAGAGGAAAACCGTAAGATTGATTTGCACTTTGGAAATAGACACTACAGCAAGAGACTGAATGTGTTCTAAGATGGATTAAGACAGAACTGGATCTTGATGATAGTCTGTACAAGATAAATTACCTACTTAAGGAGATTTTCTAACTTCAATCTCTTTAATCTAACAGACAAAAATACATAAAATATAGTGACTGGAAGTTAAAGATTAAATAAGACACATTTTTAATGTGTATCACTATCCACTAAGACAGTGACAAAGACAGTAGTGAATTTCCCAGCCTTCTGGTGTTCTTGAGCATGAATACATGGGAAACAAGAAGACTGTACATCTATTAATTACATTCTGTAGTACTTTCCTTTAGCAAACCAAGAAAAACCTACATTTTGACCAGATAAAATCAAACTTTCTTATTTTGAACTTTTCACTAGACCCAGTCTAACTCCTACCCCCTCATTTACTTCAGTGCCCTCATTTTTGAAATTATAATAAATACCTTTGGATAAAAAAAAAGGCAAATTTTTGATATCAGCAGAAAGTAGTTATTTTTAATTGTTTAAAATCTACTGATTAAAAACACTGATGACTTTCATTCTCTGGCAGCAACCCTTGCACAAAAGAATAACGTGATGTGCTGGATCTGGCTGGAATGAAGTTATCAACTCAGCTTTGTTCACAGCAGCCTGTGCTCTGCACTGGTGGATAAAACAGCACTGATAACCCACCAGGGTTTTGGCTATTGCTAAATCACGCCTGCACAGTATTAAGGATTTCTCTGTGTCTCCTGCTCCCCATAATCAGTAAAGTTGGAATAGGTAAGATGTTGGGAGGGGACCCAACCAGGATAGCTGATTCAAACTGGCTAAAAGGATATTCCTGACCATATGATGTCACAGACAGCAATAGAACCGCAGGGAAAGATTGTTATATTATACCACATAACACTATATTAAGATCTGGAATGTAACAGGCTTTTTAAGGAAAAATACAAACATTTTAATGCCAAAAGGAGCTTTATCAGTTGGAACTCCTGCAAAATAGGGGGCAAAATGCTTCAGTCAGAAAGCACTGTATCAAAACAATGGGATGGATACTGGTAGAATCTTAGCCTTAATAAACAAAATCTTTTTTGAAAGTACTTTCTGCCTTGGAGACAGGTAAGAACTTTCTTTTTTTTTTTGATTCAGACATGTTCTTAAGATCTGGACTGTCAGGTCCCATAGAGTTCAGCATTTGCTTATCAAGTAATTTTATTTAGCTTTCTTTTTTTCACAGATAAAAGTCTGGACCTAAGTCTAGCTACAGCTGAGATTACTTTTCTTTCATTGCATTGCTGACTGAAATTCAAATACACATACTGTGTACATCTGAAATGGTGTGCATTATTTTTCCCTCCCTGTCTTTCGTTCTTCTGTTAAGTTTTCTGTTAAGAGGTCTTTCATTCTAATAACTGAAAACTAATGTGGATTCAGTCTTGTCTACAGTTTTATTTTAAATTGGCTTAGAATTTCTACCACGAATCCAAAGGTTTTGGGAGCCTCTCTTAAGGTTGCATTTTAGTAAATGTGAATTCCTAATTTCATCATGAATTACCACTGACTGCTTAATACTCACTCAGCAGAAGTGATGTTTCCATGAGGGAAATAAAAATTAATCAATTTCTTTTCAGTTAACCATTTTTTTTCTTGTGCAAGTATGTTAAGCCTATTTTCAAACCTTACTATGTTCCATACCTCAGGCTGCCTTATTACTTTCACTAAACTCTGAACAATGAGAATAGCTGTCACAACACAGCAGTGCTCTTCTGTAGTTTTCAGTAAGGGACTATAGACATTTGAGGCAGGTGTCCCCTACCCTGCCTTTGTGCTCCTGTAGTCTCTCTTGTTCCCATCACCCTGCACCCTGTGCTCTTGACCCACCCCCTCCCTCCACCATCTCACTCAGCTACAGATCAAAATCTCCCTCCCCTGCACTTAACACCACACAAAATGAATCCCAAACACAGGGCAATTCCTGTAAGCAAAGGGAGCATTCTGGCCCTGAGGCATAAGTTATGTGAGCACGTCCTCAGTCTTCTGAAAAACTGAAACTTTACATGGGTCACACCCTCTTAGTACAGTAAATATTTAAGAAGATCAATTCGGAATCTAGTTGTCTGTTTTTATCAAGACCATTCAGAATTAATCTTTACCTTTTTTTGAGTCAAAAATTTGCATAAGTGTATTGGTCAACAAAATACAGGAATTTTGCCAGAGGAAGAAAGGCTCAATCAGAGGTAAATTTAAGTATTTATACAGAAAGAATGAAACAAGTTATGCAAAGCATTTTAAGGACACAAAATTTAAGCTAAAGGCAGTCAAGGTAGGGGGATTTCATTAGTTTTGTATTTGCAGAGCTGCACAAGTGATAAGTAACTTTAAGAGAAGAGAAAAGCTCAAAACAGCTAGTTTCCAGTGTTGAGAACTTCTTGCTTTTTTCCTTTGTATTCATCCTAAAGTGTCCAGTATTCATACAAAAAAAAAATCCATGAAGCCATTGATGATGATATCCACCACAGAAAACTTCATACCATGGCTTTCATTTCACCAAGCTGAACAAACAAAGCAGAGCTGGTCTGAGGAAAAACCTCAGGACTGGTTGCAGAAGACTGACAAGTGTAACACAGAGCACTTGTCTGTTCCACCAGTGCAAGAGCAAACACTTTTGCAATCATTAGACCTGACAGAGGCAAAACATGAGATTTTTACTAGGCTGTAGGCAAACTGGTTTCCTAGTGCATCAGAACATCATGCAGCCTGAAATTAAACAAATAAAGCTAAAGCTAAAATGAAGAAAATGACTGGAAAACAAAATAAGAGCTAAAGGCTATAGTGCAGTGTACCATAATCAAAAGGTAATTCATACATTTCCCTCCTCTTCTTCTCCAGGGAATATAATTTCAATGTGATGCCAACAGTCCTGCAATCTCTGGTACTGTGAGGAATATAACTTTTCAGTACTGACAAGGAAATGTCAGAGTTGGGAACTTTGCATGCAACACACTGCATGAGCACAGCAATTTGGACTCATGCTAGCCTAAGAGTCTCTGAACTCCTATGAATTCTTACGTGATTATCAGGACTGGATAAAAAACCATATAGTGAAAATAAAAATCTATGCAATTTGTTGCATTTTGAAACACATTCTACCCTCCTATACCTTCCAGCTAGTGATTTTAGTGTCAATATAAATTGAAGTTTTACAGTCTTAGAGAAGACGTCTTGAAAAGACCTGTGGACAATTCTTGATGAAGCTGGGCAGTGATGAAAATGACTTAAAGGAAATGAAAGGCTACTCTTTTCATTGATAAAGATGACGTAGCTGGATTCTGCCCTCATTCTGTATAAAATTAGTACCTCATCTACAGAATCACCTTAGACAGATGAAGGGTACAGTAGAGCATACCTCTACCACATGCAACCTCAAGAGGCAGAATGTTCACAGAAGGGAAGTTTTCAAGCTGGAGACATGACAAGATTCAGAAGAGTTTAGCACAAAGCAAGATTCAGAAGAGTTCAGCACAAAGTGGGCCAAGTAAGGTCTATGGAAAACATTCCTACTTCCTTCTTAGTGACTACAAACAAGCACTGTGTTGTGTCCTTGCTTGAAGGCAAGAGGAACTATGAGGGTGTATGGCTCTACATTGAATAGGACATTTGTTTTATGGATGGATTCCTGCTTCTGTAGGAAGCCATGGTTTCAGCAATCACCATGCAAGGCATCACTCCTGATAACTGCAAAGCCAGAGCCTCGTTTCCCACACATACACTTTTACTGATGCATTTTTCTAAATAGTGCTGTTTATTTACTTGTTAGGAAAAGTAACTGCATCCTGAGGATGCAATTGAGATGGCTTAACAGATTATCCTAGTCCTTGAGACCTGTTTGAGCTGTCTGGAAAATTGCACTTGATCACAGAGCATTATTAAAGAACCTTTGGTGTGCCTGTTAGGAACTGCTAATGTCATATATTGTCTTGTCTGTCTGGTGATGCTTGCATTTCTCTTAGCAAGCCCGTTATAGACTGGTGATGTAATGTGAAAACAAATCTCCACTATATCTCTGCCAGGCAAACAAAGGCACAGCAAAGGCATTCTTGCTCATGTCTCATTCCTGATTGTGCATATCTCAGGAATGACTAGGACAGTCTCTGCAGAAGGAAGACCAACATCTGCTCATTTCTTATTAACCAAACACTGCCAGCTCAATGTCCATATACAGGCTGAACTTCAAAAGAAGTTTTATAAGCTACACGTTCTTTACAACACTGTCTAATTCTGTTCTGTACTCCTCCTGCCTTTAGTAGATGTGTAATTTGCAGAATGAAGTACAGGAATTCACCACCCACCTTCCTCCCTCAGAGCAGTGCAGAGCAAACATAAGCATTTCTTGTTATGCATCTGTTTAAGAGTACCTGGACATATTCCTTGTTTTCCACCTACACTGTACCCTTCTGGAATGGGTTATGCTCCCATTTATTACAGTAGCAAAAGTACTTGGAGTTACTGCCAGAAAAGTTAGCAGATGTCTGCCACTCTGATGATTAGGTCCCCATCCTGGCAGTCGGCTGATGTGAGTTTGAATTCATTTCAAAGGATTCAAAGAGAAGGGAATAGAAGAGAGAATTTCCACTTCCTTGGCATGTTCTTGAATGAGAAACTAAAGCAAAAATATCATCTGCTGAATTAGCTTTCTGAGAGAAAGCACTGACCTCCATTTAGCCTTTGAAGTACAGACAGTAGCACTCTGGAGTCCAGAAATTTATTTGAGGATGCAAATTCTGCATGTATGAAAGTACATCGCTGTAGCACCAGAGAGAGCCTTTAACTTCCTAGAAAAATGGCAGTGTTTATAATACCCAGAAATCTCAGTACTGACTCTTGGTTACCTTTACTAGTTCATTGGTCTGTGTGCTGTCATCTCCGCCTCTGATTTTGGGAATGCAGCCAAAAATGATTTATCCACTACGCACCAACTGTGTCAGCAGGAAGAACAACTAAACTCCAGAGGTTTTGTAGCCAGGGATAAGAAGCCTGAATACTTTTTACAGACCTAGCTTATATGAACCTCTTGAAAGCTCCTTCACAGAAATTGCATAGAGCTCTGGAGAAGAAGCCAAGACAGCCACTGCAATGGTTTTAGTGAATTAAACTCCTATTTAAAATGCATGTGATTTAGCTTTTGACATTTACAGAAAGGGTTGATCTCAAGTTCTTTCTGGCAGTATTGATTGCAGTCAAAGTTTAGAAATGTGTATGCTGGAAGTCCTTATACATTCATTTAGCCAGGTAATACTAATACAATGCCCAAGCAGCTTGTCTGATCTAGATTAAAAAAAGAGGTATTTGGCAAAAATTAAAACACCTTCAAGTGTATCTTCAGTATCATTACAGTATGATTCTTATAAAATTTTCAATAATCAGAATTTGATTAATTCTGTATTTTCTAATAAAAGAAAAAAAATATAATATATATTTCTTAAGTAAGTTCTCCATAAGCTGATGGAACACTGATTAGGCAAATCAAATATTTTCACTTGCAGAAGGAACTTACAATACTGATAGATTGGATCTAAGAAAGAACAAGGATAGGAGGTTCTTGTTAAGAATTGGGTGTGTCTAAAATCCACAAGTATTTTTCACTGAAAGGGACTGCCTGGTACAATCAAAGAGTTGATACATGGATTTAAAATAACCACACATGGGAAGTCTCCTCATATGCTGTAGGCTGTAAAACATTTTACAGAACTAAAATTTAAATCTGCAATAAAATATTTAAGGCTACAGCTATAATGATCCAAAGGAAGAGAGTTTAAAAGAGAGTATTTGAAACCATCAGCAATGTCTTATGCTTCTGCAACAGCTGGAATCTGTTTAATTAAAATCCTGGAGTATCTAGAAAGCTTACCACATGTAAAGCCTATCACATTTCATTTTCTGATTCCTGTTAACAAGATCATACAGAACAACTCCTGTGATTATCTGTTTCTTTTTTGTAATGTGAATTTTTTATTCCCTGTGTCATCTACAACTTTCACAAGTTTGTAAGTTTCTCTCCCTAAAGTAATGAGTTAATACAATTAAAAAAATTGGTCCTAGGGCTATTTCTTTAAAAAGAAAAAGTCACTATCAACTTCTTTATCCTAAAAATACTGCTGTTTGCTGCAGTCTTCCCTCTGGCTGTGCTTCTGAACTGGCTTGGAACTCCCTGCTCTCATCTAATCTTCCCTTTTCTGCCCAGGTCCTGCAGGGCACTGTACCAAGCAAAATAAAATTCAGCCAAGCATTAAAATCCACTCTAATAGTTCTAAGAAATCAATTAGCTTACCATCTCTGACATAATTTTCCTTTAATATAACAATGCTATGATTTATTCTTCCTGCCCTCTACCTCTCTTTTTATTATATCCTTGCATATTTTGCTTTTCATATGTCCCAAACAGACACGACAGTCCATGCAGCAGTCAATGGTCTTTGTTTTGTGATCCTCTGGGCACAAGGTCCAGGATAACACAAAAACTCGGGAATCCTCTGAAAACTCAAGAATTCTCTGAGAAACCTGAAGGTGCTTGCTACTGCCAGGCAAGGATGAGATAAGGAGAGCCATGTCAGCATGGTCTCAAAATGCTCTAGCAAATTCTAATGATCCCCTTGACCCAAGGTGCTTAGGGCCCTCTTGCAGCTACTTTCTGATTACAGAGGGTCAAGAGCCCTTTCAGCTGGTACTCAGGAGAGGGCTCTGTAAGAGCCAAGCCCAGAGCACAGCTCCCAGGGACAGCCAAGCATAGAAGCTTGTGCAGAAGGGCACACAAAGCAGAAGAACTGAGAGGTGGAAGAGAGAGAGAGAGAGAGAGAAAAGCACACAACTGTGTTCAAATCAGCATAAGCAGTCTCAAGTGCGGTAGTGACAAACAGGCTGCAGAACAGTAGGAAGGATGAAAGAGAGACAGACTTCTTGGAGACACTAAAGTCACAATATCTCTGAAACCCAAGCTGCAGTGGAGATTCAGGCTGTCCATGCCAAGTTAGTGATCTCCAACAGCAACAAGCAAACTCCTGATTCATATAAAGGTTTACAAATATGATAGATTCACTACCCTTACTTCCAATAGCGTAGTGAATCCTGATGATGACAGAAATGTGCTTTCAAGCAAAGTATCTGGGTCCCCTAAACCTAACCTTAAATTATGCACGACAACTAGATGTAACAAGAAATAGCAATGGGTGGCTCCTTGTGGTGGAGAAGAGAGGAACTCATCTATGGACCTGACCTATGATCCAGGGATGTTTGCTGCTTTCTCAGTACCTGGATCCAGGATAATGTTGAGAGGCTGCCAAAGCTTCTGACACTTACTGTTGCTTCCTACTGTTCTTCCATGTAAGCACCAATGCTGCCTGGAGAGTATCAAAAGTTAATTCAAGCTCTACGGAGAGTAGCCAGGAGCATAGGAGCCCATGTGGTGTTGTCCTTACTCCCTCTGGTGAGGGGAAAGGCTGTGGGGGGAGGTAGCTGGTAATACATATCCACAACTGGTTGTGGAGTTGGTCGTGGTGAGAGAATTTTGATTTCTACAACTATGGAACCCTGTTTGTGGATCAACATTTGCTTGGGAGAGATAGGATCCCTCTCACTGAGTGGGACAAAGTTATCTTTGCCAGCAGAATGGTTGACCTGGTAAAGAGGCACTTTAAACTAAACATGACAGAGGAGAGGGAGTTACAAGAAGCACTGTGAGACAGTGAAGGGCAGGGAGGGTTGATAGGCAAAGGGCCTGGAGTGACATGACCAAAACGGATCACAAAATCAACAAAACAAAGCTTAAGCAGCCTAAGCAGAGCCATCTCCAAAAGTTAAGCAAGGATGTGCCTACAAGGCACCATTACAGAGAAATCTTCCCATCGTTTTGGGAAATTAGCATGTGGGGTTGCCCTCTGCAGTACCTGTACATTAATGCATGCAGGATGGAGAATAAATACAGTGACTTAGGTATCAGCGAGCTGCTGTGGGGCTACCATTTTATGGGGCTCACAGATCAGGTGGGATGATCGTGTAACTTGAGAGATGCAACGGGATACAGGCTCCTTTGGAAGGAGGAGAGGAAATAGAGGAGGTGGGGTTGCCCTTTATGAAGTGGAACAGCTGGATTATATGGAGCTCTTCTGAGGGATGGACAATGAGCCAACTGGGATCTTGTGGGCAAACAATTACTGAGTACACCAATGTAGGTGATACTGTACTGTGTCAATAATCAAATAATCATGGTGACTGGGAGAGGTGCCTGAAGACTGGAGGAAAGGAAATGTCAGGGATCTACAGGCCAGTCAACCCCACATCAGTCCTCTAGGTGGTGATGGATCATATTGTCTACATAGCATATTGTCTACATAGTCTTCAGCAAGACTTTTGACTTTGTCCCATAAGATTCTTGCAGAGTTAACATATGAGCTGGACAAACGGACAGTGAGGTAAATTAGAAACTGGCCCATATGGCAGTACTCAGTGGCATGAGGTCTAGGCAGAGCTCAGAAGGTAGCAGTGTACCCCAGGGATCAGTGTTGGCTCCAGTCCAGTTCAGCACCTTCATTCATTTGGATGATGGGGCAGAGGGTACCCTCAGCAAGGTTGCTGATGACACGTCACTGGGGTGAGTGACTGATATGCAATAGACTCATACTGCCATGGGCTGGCAGGAACCTCATGGTCAACAAGGGGACATGCAAATTCCTGGGCGGGGGAGGAACAACAACCTGCAGCAATATGTGCTGGATCTGCCCAATGGAAAGCAGCTTGGTGGAAATGCTCCTGGTGGGCACCGGGTTGAAGATGAGCGAGCAATGGGCCCTTGTGGCAAATAAAGCCAATAGTGTTCTGAGCTGCATGAAGGCATGTTGCCTCAGCATGTCAGGGGAAGGGAAACCTTCTTCTCTACTTAGCACTGCTGAGTTCATACATGGAGTGGCAGATTCAGTTCTTGGCTTTTCAATACAGGTGACATGGACACACAGAAGGGAGACCAGAGAAGGACCATGAAGGTGAAGAGGATGAAGCAAGGTTTCTTTCAGTGATCCCAGCGACAAGATCAAAGGGTACAAACTGAAACCTAGGAAGTATCATCTGGACATCAGGAAATGCTTTGTAACTGAGAGGATCACCAACCATTGGCACAAGTTGTCCAGGGAAGCTGTGGAGTCTTCATATGCCATGGTATTAAAAGACTGCCTGTACATAGGCAATTCTAACTAGTATTTAAAATTCTCACCTAAAATGACCCCCTGCTTTGCATCTGATTGTACACAGACGATTTCCTTTGAAGAGGGAAAAACCTGGGCTAAGGTTCTATCTCCCTGATTTATCTCCATTTCCTGTATCATAGTCTTATGGCCTTGTCATATTCTCATGGCTTGTAAATATTTACCAGGACCCAGAAGAGCCATACTAGATCTAGTACTTCAGCTTCCCTTTAATTAGTAAAAGTCAGTTCCAGAGACTGCTTTTCTGTGAAGACCTTAATGTATCATCTTGAATTATAGGAAAGCATAATTAAAGAGAGAATAGAGGAATTCATTCTTCTTTTCAAGGTCAAGAAAACTTGAATTAAATTTTTCCTAAGATTTTGCTATAGAGATCAGCCAGGAATTTGGAATAAGGCAATATGAAAGATCATCTCAGGCAAATGATACCTTGAAAAGAAGTAAGCATTAGGAAGAGTTAGTTTTTAAGAGTTTCATAGTTAAACAGTTACATTTTTAATGTCTCCATTTTCCTGCTCTCAATATCTTCTCTTCATGCTTTTTCTCGTATTTTTGGAAGACTGTCTTCTGTGTCTCTCTAATATTCTGCCTTTCCTTTTTTCTGTTCAAAGCTGGAGGTAGAGCACTCCTTCTAGGGTGAAATTGCTGAGTACTATTCAGAGCTCCCAGATGAAGCATTTATGTTATTTGGTATATTTGAGGCTCCCAAGCTCATTCATGGACAAAAATGTAATGTTTTTCTTGCTGCCCTAAAACATCTTGGCAACTGTAATGGAGAGAGGAAAACTCTGCTCCTCTTTTTGATCCGCACAAGTCAAACCTAAGAAGTTAAAAAGTGTAATCATACCTTGAAGTCTACATATACCTACAGTCATTGAAAACTGGTGTCTCAAGCTTGTTTTCTGGCTGAAATCTGAAAGATCCAGAGCTATCTCCTTTATTTTCTCTGTCCTCTTATCCCCACAGTAATTCTCTCATTGCCTCCAGTGAATTCTTATCAGAACTGACCACTAACTCAGATGCTAGTTTACAGACTGCACAGTGACAAAGCAAGGCTACAATAAATAAAATTCTAGATTGATAATACTTCTACTCTCCTTTTTCTACAGCAACAGACATATACTATGTTGAGAACACTTACTGTTAGCTGATTTTCTTGGGAACAATTTTATTTTTACCAGTATTACATTTTCTGGGATGAGACTTGGAATTCAGACACTAAATTCTTTAAAGTCAGGTAAAATGGACCCTGATGGCTTGCTGATTTTCACAGATGTTGCATTGTCAGTGTGTAAAATGCAACATAATCTAAAGAAATCCTTAGTGTTCATCATGTCCCTGAGAAAAAATGCCTTTATGTCCATTTACTAGGTTTGTTTCTCTTAAGCCTTTGTCACTGACACATTTTGAGGCTATTGAATTCAATGGAGACTGTGACAGAGTCACAGGAGAGAATATTTTATCTTGATATTGTTAATCTATTTCATTATCATACTGCAAACTTCTAATTTCTTCTGCCTTTTTGAAATGCCACCTACACTTATAAAATTACATTAGGAGTTCTCAATATTTCCATGAAGAAACAGAGAAATCACATAAAGAGATGACTATTAAGAAGTAGGGAAAAACAAAGATCCACTTGAGATGAACAGAATTTAACTTATTTTAAAAACAATCCCAGACAAGATATTCAGTAGGAGGAAGATGCATATATATATTTTTAAATCTAGAAATATCATGAATATGCTATGAAATGCTAAGTTAAAATGCAGTTTCAATTAATTTCAACATTACATGATTGCAAAAAGAAGTAATTGAAGTCAGTCTATATAAAATATGGGAAGCCCTCTTAGTGTACCATTGCAATCAGGTGCCAACTTCCAATTTTAAGAATACTATGAATAAAAATGTCTCTAAATAAAATGAAAAATATGCAGGAAATAACAGAAAAATAATGAAGCAAGGTAAACTAGAATTATTCATAAAAAAATAAAACACTATCTGAGAACCAGTATATGTGTATACATTTTTCTTTTTCCCAGTCATATTCTGTAGCCTTTACATCTTCTTCAATACTGGTGGCATGCAAAACTTTTGACTTACTGATAGCTAAGTATAACTTTATTCCCATGACCCTTCCCACTGAAGCATGAAAGATATCAAGCCACAAACCACAGGAATATTGCTTGGTTTGCCTAATTCAAAATACAATCCCAAACAGGTGCTACCAGGCAGCAATAAAACTTGGGGCACCAACTACTGCATAAGTTTCAATCAGCTGAAAGCTCATCTGTGAATCAGAAACAGGACACAGTCAGACCTTTTCTGAAAACTGTGTGTGCAACGGTGCTGTGGCTTAGGAATTTATTCTCCAGTTTAGTGCTTCCAGTGAAACCATGAGCCTCTTGCTCACACCCTCTTCCCCCTCCCCTGTGGTGGGGTGGAGGCAAGAGTCAGAGGCACAAAAGATGAAGATCATGGGATGAGGTAAGAACAATTTACTGGAAACAGGAATAAGAGAAGGGAACTGTAACAGCAGCAATACTAATGACAGAGGGTACAAGAAAGATGTGAACAATGAACATGGAAACAATTCCCCATTGGTCTCTCCCCCACGCTGTGCTAAGCTGGAAGGGACCTCTTCTCCTTGGAAGAGACTGCCTTCCCCCAAATCTCAGAAATAAGGTGAAGTGGTATAGAATAACTTCTGGTCCTGGGGATGTCTCCTCCTGGATACTGCAAAAACTAACCCTTCCTGCCTGGAACCAGGACAAACAACCACAATTCTTCAGAGCTGATAAACACTAAAGCTAGCCTGGCTTTGAGCAGCAGGTTGGATGAGAGACATCCCAAGATCTTTTCCAACCTAAATTTCCCTACAGTTATATACCACAGCAAACACTTCAAGCTGAAAATCCTGAAAATATTCTGTACACCTCATTTATAAATCTTTGCCCCAGAATTAACTTTTGAAACAGAATCTTCTCCCAGAGGACAAAAACAGGGCAGCAATCCATAAAATCTGGGACACAGAAGCACAGTAGGTATGAATTTGTCCTAGTTAAGTAACAGAACTGAAGAAGTGTGTACATTATTCTTATATCAAGTCAACTTACACAATTTAAACATTAACCCATTGGAAGGATATTTATGGTTTCACAAAGTGTCCTGAAGAACTCAGAAAGGATGTTAACAATGAGCTCAGCTTTTGGCAGTCATAGAATACAGGTCACTTGAAAAGTCATAATCTTTGAATCCAAATAATGCTAAGAAAAGGAGTCTCCAGTCACAATAGCAGTATAAGATGTATAGATATTGCCCATGTGCTCTAAGAACTGGAAGCACAGTGGGAGAAAGTTCTCCACTCTCTCTGCTTACCCTTTGTGACCTGGAAAATAAGGAAGATACAACATTTTTTAATAAGAAAAAGAAGATTTTTCACCAAGTAAAAGGAAATGGGTGATAACCCAAAGCCTCAGCAGAAAGGACTCCCAAAGGAAACAACTGAAATAGAAGCAGGAGATCCTCTATGATCTTGGCATCTTGGCCCTCAGAGATAAACTGGAGTAAGTCTGATGAATTAAGCAATTGAGACTACAAGGCAAAGTAAACCAAAAAGACAGGTTGATGACTTCAAGGGGTAGCTAACCTGCAAACAAGTTAGGTGAGCTTTAATTATTCAGGAGATAAGATCAAAGCACAATTTGCAGAGGAACAGGAGACAATGATCTAGCTACGGAAAAAAAGTCATCAGCCCAAAAAACTCTGAAGTTAGATGGCAGGTAAAGAGATGAAATCAGGATTCCTGTTGACTAAACTACATGGGTATGAGGTCCCTGTGGAAGAATGAGCATATCCACCCATGTGCTCAGGTAGAAGGACCACTGGAGGAAATTTAGATAGATATCAAAACTGCTCTAGATGAAAAAAAGAGAAAGAAATCTGTCGAACTGATGCAGTCTTTCTGGGAGATGGAAAAATGAGAGAACTTCTCTGTCTTGCTGCTAAGAGTAGAACCACCTGAGTTACTATATAGGCTCCTCTAAAGATCCCATTAATTTTTTTCCATTTATTTTATTTTGTATGAGAGTAAGAGAAGACATTAAGTTATTTCTGATCTAATGGCTTGTAATGCATTTTCATTATAAGTAAGACTATTCACATCCCAACTCAATGGCATTTTACAACAGAGAGAGAAGTTTTAGATCCTATTCGATTATTTTGTTAATTTCAAAAAAAAAAATGTCAGAAGAATAGTTTTGCTTGATGTTCCTTTAGAGAGAGAATTATAGTTTCAGTTGATCTATAGACTTATACCAGCACCTGAGAGTCACTAACAGGCCTTGATGGTCTTTCCTCTGGGAGCTCTATCCAGCCTTTACTCCTCTGTCTTCAGTCTCTGCCATACACCTGTCCAGCAGCCACTAGATCTGACCTTGACTTGTGGATGGATGTGCCAGTTTAGCCTTGGACCTTCTTCACTGCCACAGACTTGTTTGCCTGATGATCTGCCCACTTGGCTGATCCTGGCCTCAGTCCCTGGGTCTGCCCTCCTCTCTTGCAGTGGGACCGGGCTCTGCTCAGCTGTCACATGCTCTCATGCTCTACTGCTGGTGACCCCCATTTCTCACTGCTCCCAGACAGCCATTTAATTAGTCCTTTCAGTTTTTCCTGTGCTTTCACTGTCTCTGTGGGGAAGGAAGAAACTCTACATGGAGCTGCAGAAGGAAGACTCAAGCTCTAATCATTTTGAAGACACAGGATCCAACATGCTTTGTAAAAATCACTGCAATTCAAGGAAGCTTTAACTGAATCTTGCACAACTTGAAAGCTATAACGAATTCCAGTAAATTGAGTTTGCAGACACAGAAGGTTGTTGCTTGCCTTTCAAGAGAAATGGAGGGACTTTGAACTCAAGTTCAGCACTCTTACAAACAAACCCTTGAAAGATGCAGTTTTAGAACATCTTAAGTGACCCTGACAGACAGGAAGCCCCTCTGGCTGTCCCAAAAAAGGATCAAGAATCCTTGTGTTGTGTTTGTTTAAAAACTCTACGCAACAAAAGTTCAACAATCTACCCTTTCTATTTGACTTTTTTCGCTTCTAATCTTTCTCATTAAATATGTTTCCAGGTGACCCAATGTTTTTTACAGACTCCTCTGATCCACTTCCTTCTTGAAGATGATATTAGACCTGATGTTCCAATTTCCACCTAATGAACACAAAGTAGAGTTATAGTTTACTCTACATGTCTTAAGTGCCAATATTGCATTACACTGGGGTGGTGCAACTAGAGCTCTTTGCTTCCTTTCTACTTTTTACAGCAAATCAAGACGTCTAAATGCCTTGCCTGTTACCCAGTTTGTGGTTCCTTGTAGAGCTTGCCATGTGTTTCTCTGGAGATCTGCTGCCTACATAGCTGTGTTGCACTTTTTCATTTAAATATTGTTTTTATTAAAACTAACACCCAATGTGTTAGTTTTGGCTGGGGTGGAGTTAGTTTTTCTTCACAGTGTACAGTATGGGGCTGTGTTTTGGATCTGTGCTGAACATGGGGTTGATAATATAGAGATGTTTTTCGTTATTCCTGAGTAGGGCTTGAACCAAGCCAAGGCCTTTCTGCTTTTCATACTGCATTGCTGGCAAGGCTGGGGTTGTGTGGTGGGCTGGAAGGAGACACAGATGGGACAGATGATCCAAACTGACCTGAGGGATATTCCAGACAATATGACATCATACTCAGTATAAAAAGTGGGGTAAGAAGGAGAAAGGGGAATATGATTGAAGTGATGTTGTTTACCTTCCTAAGTAACTGCTATGTGTGATGAAGCCCTGCTCTCCTGGACATGGCTGAACACTTACCTGCCTATGGGAAGCAATGAACTAATTCCTTGTTTTACTTTGCTTGTGCACATGACCTTTGCTTCCCCTATGAGTCTGTCTTTATCTCAACCCCTGAGTTTTCTGCCTTATGCCCTTCAGATTCTGTCCCCAGACCTGCTTGCAGGGGAATGACCAAGCGGCTGTGTTTGGCTGCTGGCTAGAGTATCAATATAATTCTGAAATTCAATCCTGTCCTCAGCAAAGTACTTGCAGCTTTCCCCAAGTAGGTATCAACTGCAATTTAATAAATATATTCTCTATCATACTATCTAGAGAAAACCTTATCTGTTTCTAGAGAATACCACTTGACAGAATCTCATCCTTCTTGTTTGACAGTATATCACTGATAACTACTCAATGAAATTATGCCCAAGGCAGAGAAGGGTAAAGTATACCATACTTACTGATGACTTTTGCTTCAGCATTTGTTTTAAAAACAAATATTCAACTGACCTGATGTCAATTAACTTTTGTTGCCGGAATATTGGTTAGAGACTAGACTGCTCTTACAATATCTTCACCAAGATTAAGTTTCTCTACTTCTTTTTAGGAGCACTTTTGACATTTTATAAGTCATGAAACATCACACGTCATCTATCACACCTCCTTGAGACCTTGTTACCTTGTCATAGAGGGAAATCAGATTACTTTACATGATTTATTCTTGGAAAATCCATTTTCACCATTGTTTAGCTTTTTTTTAATCTCCAGTATGATTCCAAACAGATTATTTACTCAAGTGTCTTTCCAGGAATCAAATTTAACCTGACTAGGCTATAATTCCCAGGGCCTTTGCGTGTTTTCTGGAAAGACAGACACAAAGGTTTCTTACCTCCCCCTACAATTAATTTACTTTTTATCCTTTAATTCTCAAAGCTCATAAGGGAAGAGTCTAAGATTTCCATATTGAATTAATTGTTCCAGACAATTTGAAAATATCTGACTCATCTGAAACTACTAACCTGTTCTTATTCCTCTTCCCTAGTTTCAATTATGCTAGTCTTCAGAGCACAGTCAGCCTTTTTTAAAATCAATGCTGAGGAAGGAAAAAACTCTCAACAACCCAACAACCAGGCATGTCTCTGTTAATTTTAGCTTTCTGATAATCAATGGGCCAACGCTTTTCCTTGTCTTGCTTTGATTCATTACATATAAAACGTTTTCTTTCACTCAATCGTTAAAACCATGCTTAATGGCACTTAGTCCATACTTTATTGCAATTTCTATGACCGGAATGTTGCTCAGGGTGAAACTTGAAAGATCTGTGGGGTGCATGATATGTGATCTTATTTGCACAGGGAGCTTCAGATATTTTTGTCTCAATAAGTTCCTCCAATATTTTCAACCATAGACTCACCAGACTTTGTTCCTCAGTGTTCAGATTGATGCTTGTAATAAATCAGAGCATAAAAGGAACATGATGGTATTGGATTTATTCTCCCTTTTAAGTGAACCAGAGTCAGAATGCAAGCCTCCCTCAAAAACATGTTTTTGCAAATCAAAGAGTATAAAGGAACCTTTGCACTGGGGTACAGTGATCTGTTGTGTAAAAAACAGACATGCGAAAGCATGGGTAGCTTTCATTACAGACACTTAAATAAACCCCAAGAGGGAGTTAAGCTTATTCAGTACAACAAATGTGACCTACTAAGAGAAAGCCAAACAGAACTCAGACAGGGGACTGTTTCTTTTTCTTGAATTGCCATTAATAAAGGAAGTCTGGTATTAGCACCTCTGTGTGTACTAGAAATTATGCAAATCTTACCTCTGAGAACCTTTGTACATCCTGGGTTAAAGTTCCTACTCTCTTCCAGTGATAATGTTTGAGTAACTTCAAAATTGCTGGATTCACGGCATTATCAGATGGCACTGTCCGGAAGAAATAAGGATATTTTTTCTTATCAGCCAGCTCTGGAGTTGTTGCTGCAAATGAAAGCTGGAAAAAAAATCAAAGAACAAAAAAGTTAAAGTCATCATAAGTCACCTAGCAGCCAGTAAAAAAACTTTGCTTTTCTCAGTGCAACAAGACACAATCTGAACATTGCTGTCATATAGAGAAGTTTCATCATCATACAGCTTGAATATCCTACCAGCACCATTTACTTTTAAAGAGATTTTTGCAATATTTTAGCTCTATTAACCACCTGATGCAAAATTAAAAAAGGAAATCTTAAAAGTCAGTGAAGTAAAATCTTCTGTTTAAAATCAGGCATCTTACACATCACACAGAGTAATAAGGCCTAAGGGAGTAAATAATGAATTCCCCATTAATTTATCTTCATAAAAGTTGAGAATACCTCCAAGAGAATATTATTTTCTTAAAGTCTTATGTATCTTAAATTACTGGGAACATCTCCAGTAGTATTTTTTCCTATCTTCATGTAACAAAAAAGCTCCAGGTAACAGAAAAGTAGAAAATCATTATGTTATCCAAGGCTGAAACTCAGAAGTTTAGTTGGGTCTCAGCTTCCTGTACTGAAGCAGGCCCCCTGTGGTTTGTGTTATAAAAGAGGATTCAATGGCTAAAACACTGGAATTTGTTCATGGTTAGAGAAGGCTTGTTACAAAAGAAAAGAGGAAACCTTTCAAAACACAAAAAACCCTCAGAAAACTCCACTGAATTCTTCTGCTCAAGTTAAAGGTGACCTATTTTGGTGTATACTTTTCAGACAGTGTTTTGAAGAAAATGCCTGCACATTCACTTTTTGAAAACACTCCGATTCCAAAGATACTTCTGGTCATTCCCTCCAGTTCTTTTTAGGCTTCTAGGAATGCACTTCTCAAGCATGTTTTCAGCCAGGACTTTTGGTTGAGGGGTTTCTTAAAGTACTGTTCCAATGCAAATTGGTTTGACTAACAGCTATTTAAAGTCTTTCAAAATAAATAGTCAGAAAATATAGGTGAATTCAAGACTGTATATCAACCACAGTTAAGTTTCCACTTCTTTAATCAAGTATTCAGTATATTTTGGTAAGATAACCTTTTCTGCAATTCAAAATAGAAAAGTTTAACTCAAATAAAACAGCTCAAGTCTTATCTTCAAGTTTTTAAAAATCGAGGTTTAGCCTATCAAAGACAGGACTCTCTGTCTGATTTTAGACTAACAAAGTATATATTGCAGAGTTATAATGGCCTGAATGTAGATTGTTTTCCTAATTAAAAGAAATCTAAACAACTTAAAGTGTGCATAATGTGGACAGTTTACAGTATTCCATTTGAAATATAAAATTCTCTTCATTGGTCGGGAGAAAATGAATAATGTAATTCTCATGTAATTCTGAGGTAAAACATTTTTAATATAGCAACTGATCTTTTATTAGATTTCATGAAAAAAAAGTGCAATATGAGGTGCTATGATATATTGTCATCTTGATTTTCCAAACCATTCCCATAAGGAAAGAATGAACACCTGCCAGGTAGACCTAGTCAGCTTTTCTGTTTGGTAGGGCTGAATATAATGCACTTACTGCACAATAAAGGTGGAAATAAAGGCCTGAAAAAAGACTGAAAAAGTGAAAATTTGACATTAGAAATCCAACATGAAGAGGAATAACTCTCAGCAGCCCAGCTGCTTGCAGCCTGCTGACTGCAAAGAAACTTGCTTTTCAAGTTATTATGGGTTTGGATCAAGCATAATTTGATTGATCTTAAGAAAAAGAAGTGAAGAGCCACTCTGAAGTAACAGTAGTGGCACGAAACATCAGCAAGGTTGACCTAGTTCAGATTCATAGATTGAATGCCAAATTTTTCTGATCAGTAGTATAAAGGTCCATAGTAATGTGGAGCATCTCTAAATGTGTGAGCTGGCTTTAGGGTGAAGATCCGTGATATAAGCAAGACAATTCAAAAACATCCTTTGTGATTTTTTAGTGACTTAAAGGGCCTAAATTAGTGTCCTAATTGCTCAGATTTCCTTGGAAACAGTGTAGCAAAACATTACCTCTCTTCACTGCTTACAGAAAAATGAAGTCTCATAACATTTCTCAGCCATATGACATGAGACGAATTAAGTGTAAAACTAATGACACCCAAATTAGAAAAAAAAAATTCCTCTTCATTTTCTTTTTAAATAAAGGCTTTATTAAAATAAAAAATGGGAACATTTAATGCTCAAACAATTCTCAAATTGTAGGATATTTTCGGAAGTCTTTCTTTCAAGTATCACATATATCATGGTTAGTCTCATTCTGCAGCACTTTGACAATAAATAAGACCCTCAGAAGAGGTGAAAAAATATCCTGAAAAACTTAAGTCATTAAAAATATTTAACTTTTTATAAAATCATCTCTGTAAGAGTTTGAGACATGCAATGAACTTAAACCAAAAATCATCAGCACTCAATTTTCTGTTTTGAGAGGGACAAGGATGAAAAATAAAAAAAAAAAACATCATTATGGGTTTATTACCCAAAAGGAGTAATAAAAAGAACAACTTAAGAAATGAATTGACATTTTGGAAAAAGTATGCGAGATAGCACAGCTATATGGAAATATAAGGAAAATACTCAAAAAAACCCCCTTTATTTAAGGTGATAAAGCAAGTAAGATCACAGCACAGTCCACCCACATGTCCATTAAGATACCAGAGACCTTTTTAACTGAGAATTATTCATCTGTATTTTAGGGTTAAAGTTTATTCATGGCTGATTTGAAACTTGCATATTGAAAAGCTTTTCATAGTTTCTTAACTTCATTATATAGCATTAAAAGCCATTCTGCTTTTTGTTGCAAGATCTATTTTGATAACTTTCAGTTATTTAGCAAAAATCTGAATGAATGGCAATCATATTCATACAATCATTCATGTTCCTACAATTCTTCGCAAAATACAAAAGTTCTATTTTTCACATTACTCCATTTCCAATGCATACATATTCATGCACTGCTCTGAAATTTTTTTACAGGTGTTTATACTTTTGTCTCCGTGTTCAGGAGGAGTGAGAGATAAATAGTTGTATGCAGGATTATGACTCAGGAACCTGTGAGGTGTATGATGTCATTCTTTCACAAAAAATTATTTTACAGAACTGTTAAAAGTTTGGCTAAAAGCCAAACTTCAAGAAAGGATAAATGAAAAAAAAAAAAGAAAAAAATCTTTTTTGAGTTGCTATAAAGTAGAAGACACTCTGGACAGTTACCAGGTGATTCATCACAACTGTGTGTGGTGTTTAGATAAATGAATACATAAACAGGTCCTGTGTATATGTGCATGTAGATCTAGAGAAAAAAAAGCTCATATATTATATATATATATCTGTTTGAATACTGTCAGAAAAACCTGCGGCTACTTCTTAGATTATCTCTGAGAAATCTTTCTTTAGAATATCTTTAAAATTTCTGCTTCCAATTTGTGAGCAATCAGAGCTGAACTTAAAATGAGTGTATGTAGGGAAACATAAGCTATTACTCAGATGGGAATTTCTGAAATGAAACAGTATAAAATTTTGAAATAGAAAATAAGATAATATCTACTATTTAAGTAAGAGCTATAAAATATTAACTATAGTACGAAATGAGAATCAAATAGATGAGGCTATTGGATAGACTTTGATGGTCTGCTAAAAAGCTGAAAAATATACAGAAGGATTTTATTATGGAAGTTTTGGGGTCAGGCATATGTGTTGATGAACTAAATTTTACCAAGAAAGATGATACTTTTTGAAAACATTAATTTAGTTAAATGCACACATTTTCATGGAAATCTTGTCATCAGCACTAGATAAAGAGGTGAAAGAAAAAGCAAGTTAGAACAAAAATGTTGAAAATAACAGTTCTGCTGAAGGGGTAAAAAGGGGGTAAGGTAGCTATATTAAGTTTAAAGAGGGTGTGGTAGATTAAATGAGAAACCAGTCTGAAGTGCTTTCAGTGCTTCTATGTAAGGAAGTAATTGTACATTCAACTTAAAATCAGTACAGAAGCAGGAATAAGATGCTAAGCTCTACTATTCATTTAAGAAAATGGGATGCAGCACTAATGAAATCAATGGGAAAGACTAGAAGTTACGTAAGAAAGGATGGATATTATTAGAAAGCTGAAGCAAAATTTGAAAAGGAAACAACACTATACATGCCATGTATATATCCCATATATGAGTACAGAAGCTGGAAGGCTGAATGAAGCCACACTACTGTCCCATGTACTGCAGAGAGAAAAGAAGCCACCAGAAATGGCAAGTAATCTTCTTCTGTTCAGTTGTTTTACTATCTCTAGGAAGTATTTATGTTAAATTGTTGTCACTGTAATAGGGTACAGAAGCCTGGGAAAAATAAAAGGGCGGAATTATCCCTGGATAAACAGTTGCCCTCGTCTAAGGCAATAAATCTATTAAGAAGTTAAATGGGCTGTATCAGCTAAAGTAATCCAGTAACAGAAATCCTTTGCAAAGCTATTATAGATCCAAATGTGTAGACCTCAGCTGAGTCTGACCCAGGCTGAAATGAGCCAAGTGGACCTGGATGGAGCAGTGAAAAACGGCAACACCAGTGCCAGCTGTATCTGTGTGGAATTGAGTCCAGCATCCGAAGTAGCAGTGTGGCTCCATGTGGACAATCCAGCTTTTGGGGGTTGTCCATTGTTTTCCTGTTCCTGGCTCAGGGACAAGGAGAGAGCTGTGGGGAGCTCCTGCCATCCTCTCTTTGTCTGGGAAACCACACAGCGCTGTGTGTGGGAGCGGCTGCCATCGTGCCGCTCTCCCTGCAACCATGCAGAACTATGTCAAGGTGGGGAACCCCTCCTTGTGTGTAAAGCACCTCCTCCTCCTCCTGTGTACTTTTGTTAGTAATAGTACTGCTGTTACTGGGAATTTCTTAGTCCATTGGTCTTTGCTTTCAATAAATTGTTATCTCAACCTGTGGTCTCTGCCTTTGTCCCTCTCCTGCCGAAGAGAGTGGAAGGGAAAGGAAGCAACTGTTTGGAGTTTGATTTCTACATACTGTGTTCATGGAGTACTATACAATGGAGGAGAAAAAGAAAAGGAAATATAAGAGCCTTCATATAACAAGGTAGCCTCTCTTGAATAAAATATCATCTGCTAAGAGAACTGATTCCTGTTTGAAAATGGGGAAATCAGCTTATTGAGCACCAGAGAGATTGGCTTACTTTTCCTATGTTTCTGCAGCAAGTTTGTACAAGTATTTTATTAATGATTGCTAGAAACTTAAATTTGCCTCTGTTGCTGCAAAACTAGTCCTGATGGAGAGGGTTTTATATATGGCAGATACCACCTTTATTTCCTGCATATTTTCTAGAAAGCTAAATTACACTGGTAAATCAGCATTGCTAAACAGGATACAAATCGCTGATTCAACTGATTGGTGCTAGCATTTATCATCATAACTAGAGATTGCGTGTCATGTATGCTTAGACAGGAAGCAATATTTTTTTGCATAAAAAGGAAAATGCAAATAATTCTTTCCAAAAAAAGGGCAGAACATCAGAAAGCTCCACAGAAAATACTCTTACAATGGTATGGGACTGCACACACAGAATCTTGTCATATGAAAATAACAAGGACAAAACTCAAGAAGATGATGATTTGCAGCAATGTGTACTTTTGACACCACACACCACTTCTTTGTGTGCCTTGACAGCTCTAATGCTTTGGCAAGCCTGTACCAGCAATAATGATATTCAAGTGAAAACATGTGATGACTCCATGGTCCCAGGAGCTAGAAAGACAGGAATGGAAACTAATGAATAATGAAGAGTTAAAGATTTGCCTGCTGCAACTCTTGAGCATTAGATGATGTCACAAAACAAGTGAAACAATACACTCTTAACCCAGAGAACAGATTGAAGCATAACAACCTGCATTTTTAACAGAATGGTAATTACAAAATATAAATATTTAGGCTAAATGTTAACTCACTGTAACCTTACTATACAAGCCAACTTATCCAGATGTGCAGTCAAACTACCACTGAACTTGATCTTGCCACTAGCGAAGTTATGAATAAATTTTAATATCATAATGCTTCCTGAAATAAGAAAAAATACATTTATTCTAGAAGAATATTAAAGAGAATCTTAAATATATGATAGCCTGTATAATAAGAGAAGGGATATATTAGAATGCCTTTTTCTACCTCAATGCACAAAATGTATCATCTAATCAGCTTTAATGGATGACTTAGAGGATAGGCATGTGGAAGTAACATTGCAAAAATGGTTAGAAGCACCTATATATTTGGGAAATATGTCAACACAAGAAAGTACAGCAATTTCATTGACAGTTGCTTGCAGTTTCAAAGCAGGTGAAAGCAAAATACAGTAATAAAGATCAAGAACCAAAGAATGTTTTTTTTACAATTTACTTGTACAGCTGCTGGTGATGAGTGTCTAGATACAGACAGCAAAGTAGATTCTGAGCTGGGCCTAGAAATCGTAGGGGCAATTTTCCCTTCTAACTATGCCTTAATCCTGATCCTCAAACAACACAGGTGGTAAGTCAACATAAAGAAGACATAAGTTAACTAAAGAAGAAACTATTAACAAGAAATTATGCTTTTCCAGCAGTGGTAAATATTTACATTTTTACCTGTCATATAATACTCTTAAATAATTACTTGAATGAAAGCTCTAGAGATTCCATAATTCAGAGGATTTTATGGGACTGGAAAAACTTCATTGTTATAATAATTAGAACTCATAATTTTAAAATGTTCTGATAACTCTGTAAGGGCTTTCATGATGACAGTTGCAAGAGCAAAAATAAAAGTCTGGAAAAATATCTATGATGTCTCACTAGCTGGTACATGGGCAGGATGCCTCATCCAAATAGGAGCATGAAGATACACATTGTATTAAACTCACTGGACATTGATCTCATGGATGAACATCCCTTTTGTCATGCATAGCATATTAGCCATGTGATTAAAGCTACTGTTCCTTTTGAAATCAGATGTTTTGCCAAACACTGCTGCCCAATATCATCTGCTGTTACTTTCATTAATTTTGTGCCTGAAATTGTTTTCACTGTCTGCCTTTTGGCACCTGGGAGTTTACAGAAAAAGCACTTCCAGCTGGTTTCAAGGCTGGAAGGCACCTGCCTCAATGCTGGTGGCATTCCAATGAATTAATCCAATCATCACAAGTAAGACTGATATTCAGCTGCATTTTGCTCTGGAGACATTTTAGGAAGAAAATATTTCTGAAGACAGAAACTGGTTTTGATAAAATCCATATGAGAAGTACTTCACTGAAAGATGTGTGCCTACAGGTTAATGGAAAAGGAGCATTCAGTCCTGTTTCCTTCATGGGCAGCACAAACTACTCACAACATAATTTGGTAAGACCTTGTAGACGTCTGAATTCAAGAAGTCAGACCAGACTATAAAGTTTTGTCTCTTGATGCTGAACTTTTTTAATCCCATGAAGTCTGTAGCTTAGGATGAGGAACAACGGTTGAAGCTCTGGGACCCCCAGTGCAAGAGGATGTGACCTGCTGGAGTGGGTCTGGAGGAGGACCACAAACATGATCAGAGGGCTGGAGCACCTCTCCCAAGAAGACAAGGATAAGAGAATTGAGGATGCTTAACCTGGAGAAGGAAGGACTCTGGGAAGACCTTGTAGCACTTTCCAGTACCTACAAGGGACTACAAGAGGAGAGAGAATTTTTATAAGGACATGGTGTGATATGACAGGGGGGAATGGCTTTAAATTGAAAGAGACCAGGTATTAGGATGATTATTTTTACTGAGAATGGTAAGGCACTTGAACAGGTTGTCCAGGTAAGGTGTGGATGCCGCATCCCTGGAAGTGCTCAAGTCCAGGCTGAATAAGGCTTGGAGAAAGGTGATTTAGTAGAAGATGTCCCTACCCATGGCAGGGGGGTCTGAAACTGGATGATCTTTAAGGTCCCTACCAACTCAAGCCATTCTATGATTCTATTAATCCATTCTCAGCTGACAAATACTTCTTTGTCTTCAAGTCATGGAAAGGATAAACAGTAGCAGAAAATTATAGTAGATCTGCAGAAAAGAAAAAAAAAAGGTAAGAAAATAACCTAGGCATTAGCACTACTGCTTCACCTGCCTAACAACATGGAATATTAACTTCCATGCATCTGTTCACACCAACAAGAGCCTACATATATGAACATTATAGAAAAAAAAAATTAAAAGAATTCTTAGAACAACATTTCTGGTGAACAGGAAATAGAGTAGTTATTAATGCTCAGAGTAAAATATAGTTACATAAATCAAATTCATGTCCATTTAATGGGATCCATTTTAAGTTCTAATAATTACTGCCTCAAAAGCCTATGACATTAACCTTACTTCCAAGACATGCCAAGGAAGTATATGATGGAGTTATGGAAAATGTCCTTCAATTCAATGGTCAACAGTGTAATCAGTAAAGTTAATAAAGACTTTAGAGTTCAGAGTTTCAGAAGGTAGTCAGGGGAACATGAGGCAGAATCATCTCCAACAGATGATCCCATCCAAAATTAAAAATTTATCATTAGGCTTAACTTGATTCTTTCACTATTAATGGAAAATAAACAATTGCCATCCTCTTTTCATTGCATATTTTTTTCTGACCATTCATTCGAAAAGGTCTATCAGAGTCTTAAAAAATCTTTAATTCCTTTTTCTACACTCCAGAAACTATTTTCATATCTATATTAAACAAAAATAATTTGCACCTAACACATGTTCTGCTTATTGCTACAGGTTGAACAGAGCATTGAAATTAAATGTCAGATCTACTGAAGCTGCTGCAAATTTTGTTTCAATTTCCAAACAGAATAAGAGACAAAATCTTTTGAGCATTTTCAAAAATGGAACTGCATTGCAAAAGAGGGTTGTGCATTTTTATCTGTCACACTTGGTTAGAATTTGGCTACTGGCCTGGATTATCTCAGAATTCAGCTTCAAATCCCTGTCCTCCTTCAGTCAGAGCATTATTGTTTATCCCAAACCAAGCAAAGTTTCCTACACTCATACCTTTGGTACCAAATTTCCTTGTTTCTTGTCTAAGACAGATTATCCTCAAAATCCAGTGAAAACCAACAACCGTACAAAATATTTCACCTTTGATAAAACAGGCTATATTGACATAATTCATTAAAAAAAAAAAGAATCTTTCTAGACCTATTCACAACAGTGTGTTCCTGGCTGGCTGCCCAAAACTATTATCATTCTATTAGTATTGTTTGTTTGTCAGACTTCATCCAGCTAACACATGCTAAAACTACAGCTGTTCTGTCTACATTTGGTCTTTAAATATCTGTTTTATTATTTTTTCTTCTGCCTCTAAATGAAAAGAGGGGAAAAAATCTCTCCAAAATAAAGATACCTTAGATGTGCAGTATTGTTCTTGGGAGAATATGAACCCTTCACTCTACTGGAAACAGGGAGCAGAGCTTTAAGATGAAAAATTCCCAATTCTTCTGTGGAGTGGACATTCTAATACAGTCCCAACTAATTTCATTCCATCTTTTATTTCTTTTAATGGGATATAACATCTTAAGAAATAAGGCACATCATGTTAGCTCAAGATTTACTGAAATCTTTTAAAAAGCACTTTTTTTTTCACAGTCCTAAGCAGTGAATTAATGATTTGTTTATTTCTTCATTCTCTGGTTTCAAACCTAAGCAAGAAATCCCAGATTTTTCAGGCTAAAACAGGTGACAGGCTCATTATGCAAGGTAGTAATACACAAAGGCACTGTTTATTCTACATGGAACAGCATAGCTCAGAGATGACTTACCAGGTCCTGGGAGCAATATCCCATCACTAATTCTGTACTCAGCCTGGGCTAATTTGCCTTTTCTTTCAGCTCTGTAACTTTTCTGATATCTCAGCACTGCATGCTGCATTTTACACCCCACCAGAAGTGCTTAGAGAGTAGTCTGACATCAGTCACCTGGAACTGTACCTTTAATACTGGATAAGAAGGGCTATGCTACAGAAATCAAGGGCTTGCTGGAGGGGAGATGTTGAAAAAAAATGAAAAAAATAAGGGAACTTTTTTTGCCAACAGAGGTTGCCAGCAAAATAAATTCTGTTTGCCCAGCAGCAAGGGCAACTTGGGTTGCATTGCCACTAAAAACCTTCAGCAGAAATGTCAATCACCATTATAATTACAATATATTTGGCATTAAAATGTCAAATGTGTCGTTGATCCTCCTCTAAGAAATAACCAAGATCATGCATATTTTATGCATATGTTTTTAATCTGAGGTCAGCATAGATTTTAACAAGGTGCTCTGGATGGAAATCTACACATACAAAGCTTTTCAGCAATGTATGCAGCTAGGAAATACTCATGCAGATATATTCAGACAACCTAAATCACAAAACTGTCAACTTAAAGCTGCATTCTGTGTTTTTTAATCAGTAAGAGGCTGTAAAAAAAAAAAATTATGAGGCATTATAATCTACTTTTATGAAATATAAAATATCAAACTGTCTTGGTTCAAGTACAGTTACAAAACAAAAACTCCCCCTCGAATGTCAGCAAGGAAGTGGAAGAAGCCATGAATGCTTCCTTCCAGTGCTGATGGCTGCAGGACATAACCTAATTGTTGCCTGAGGAACGCCCAATGTGTTTTTCTCAATACCCATGCCTTGCAGGTCACTTCAGTAGTTACTATTAATTTAATAAGTGTTTCTTTATGCCTGCATTTGATTTTAAGTACAGTACTTGCCCCTGGTCTTTGAATGCACGCTGGGTACAAAGCATTAAGATTATCTACACCATTTAAGATTATGCACACTTCAATTAGATGTCTCAGCCATTTTTTCTTAGTTGCTGCCATCGTCCTAGTTCCTGCAGGCTGAAAGCCGAATGTTTTCTCCAGACCTCATTATATTTTTTGTCACTTACTCCATAAAACTGTTCATTATGATCCCATCTATTCCTGAAAATAGTCCTTATCAACCTGCTCTTCTTACAATATTTTCCATAACTTACATCCATCCAGGTGAGATAGAAATGGAACTAAATCACTCCACATCAACATGCAGTACTAAAGCCAATGTAGCCTTAATTTTTCACATGCAAGGAATAGCTTTGTGCTCAATCTTTGTCATGGAGCCAGGAAAGTGCTTGAGAATATAGTTTAATTTTAAATATTTCAATAGTTTTTATTGATTTGAGAGAAGGAACTCATATATGAAAAGTCAGATATGCATTAGAGTTTGAGACTGCTTGTTAGTTTTGGAAGCTGCTTTAAGCATCATCTCTTCTAATTCAATCTCAGGTATTTCATTATTTATTACTCACTTCTATGTGCAGTGAATAAGTTGTGATTTTTGAGGTTGCTTGCCTCTTCTCAGCTCTCTTATTTGTGACACAGTGTTTTCTGAATTGCCATTTATTTTTATACAACATTTCTGACCAAGTTGTTAATATTTGTGTGGAGAGGGTTTCTTTATTTTGTTGGGTTTTTTACCATATATCCTATGGCTTTGTTTACTTAGTCTCAACACTTGGGCTTATGTTATTTTGGGTAGTACTGTGCCATTCTGGTATTTTTCAAACAATGGTCTTGGACATATACCTGATAAATGTAAACTTGTCTGCAATTTTTACTGCTTCTGCATGGGATAAACTCATGATGGTACAGACAACAGGGAAAATTAAAAGCATCTGTGACAGGTGATCAGTGCAATTCCAGATCTGAAGATATAGACCATTCATATTCATTCACCTGGAGATTCAGAAATTAAATTGGTGATCTGTATTGCTTTTCCTGAGGAATTATTCTTTATTTCATGCTAAATATAGCTTCACTATGAATTTTGAAGTACCTCCTGCAGTTAAAATAATGTAAGCTTTACCAAATATATATATATATCAAGAGATGCACTAACATCCAATGCACTGCACATCTGGGTGAAAAACAAAATAAGATTCATTATATTCACTGTCTCTTTTACAAGCAGATTATTCAAAAATTCTCTGAAGTTGAACAGCTAAATTTCTTAAATGAACATTGAATTTATTTTTCACTCTTTTAAATATATCTACTAAAGAGACTTACATCTTTGAGATGTAAAATCTGGTAGATTTTTACACTTATCTAATAAGAAAAGAGAAAGTAAACCACAAATGATAGAGTCTCTGACAGAGCTGTAGTAAAAATGAAGGTGATTTTCCTAATACGTATATGGTGTCTTTGTAGGTAGTTTACAGAAACCCCTAGAAATAAATAGGGCATTAGTTTATTTTTTTCTTTTCTTAATTTGTTTAGCATCAGATTCATCCAGTTTACTATCCCTAAGTTACTGGATTTGACAGCTTTTGTTCCTACATACCAATAGTTTATTTATTCCCCAGCTTTTTGGACTCCTGATTTTCCCCTTATAGAGAAATTTAGATTGCTCTGAGCAGAAAAGCATGACCCAGAGTACAGATAAGGAGTGATAAGAAGGTAGTCAGCTTGAATACAATCTCTTGACCCATTCCAAAACAAAGTTCTGTAGACAAAAAGCAGGGAGGAAACCCTGTGAGGAAATTACCAACAGCGAGGATTGCATAAGATACCATGAGACAGACAAGAGAAAAGAGGAGAGGTGCATTTCACAGCATAGGAACACATGTTGTAGGAAAAAAAAAAAAAAGAGAGAGATGATCAGCCAAAACATGGGTAGACAGCATGGACAAATGAAGAAAAAACTGAAAAACCTGTGTCATGTGGACATCACAGACTGAAAGTAGAGGATAACATATGCTTTCCAAGACTTTTCTTAAGTTTACGTGAGAATTTTACATCCTAGTATATTTAAAGTATAAAACTTCAAATTTGATGTGATTTATATTAGTATATCATAACTTATATTGACTTGCCTAGGGTAAACCATAAGATGAGATGAATCACTCCCTAGAAGCATCTGCTACTAACTGCTGTAGGTACCGGTGGGAGACTACAGTGACTGCATCAGATGCAGCCACCTACATTGCACTTGGTCAAATGAATCCCACAAAAGTTATTAGACCCACATAGACATCAAAGTGAGGAAGCAGTGGGCAACCTAGAAGATACTTTGGCCTCCTAACCCCTGAGGATTTTTAGGTATTTGATCTCTTTAAAAGGTTAAATTAAATGGTTATTAAGTCTGACAGTGCCTTAATTCTTCAGAAATCACAGTAAAGGAAAATACAGATATCACAGAATTTTCAAATGGCTCCATATCTTCACTGTAAATTCCTTACCATAGTGATAAGCCTTTAGATAACTGAATTTTCACTGCAATTTCTCTCAACCTTAAAAGTACTTGGAGATTCAGGCCAGGTGTTTCAAAACAGTCTGAACCTTGTATCTTACCATATATTTCCATAGCATAATACTTCCACTTGTACATAAACTACCCAAAACAACTGATGGGGCAGCTGTATACTTTGTTGAGTAAGAATTGCCATTTGAGCCAGTGATTTTTTGTAGTGCCATGAAGCAGGTAATGCCATCCCATGCCACACCAATATAACCTCCCTCTGTGACCAACAATGTAATTTACCTTAAACCTCCAGCAATAGCCAAGCAAAACAATGCCCACATACTTTCAACTGCTCCTTTCAGGATTTTGTACATCCACCCACACGACCAAGGCTGTAGTTGGACCAACAGCCTGTTATATCCCAACTGCTCCATGGCACTTGAGCTCTCCCAGTCAGTCATGGAGGTAAAGCACTTACTCTCTGCTGTTCATTTTCTGCAAGTCCCGCTTGACCAAAGATAAGTTCAACACACTTGAAATACAACAAGAAATATACTTCAAATTACTAAATCAAAGAGAAGAGGCAACAACTTTAACCTAACCCTTTCTACACTAAACTGCAAGGCTTTGCAGCAACAATGGGGTAAAATTGAGGGGAAAAGGACACTGGACAGATACTGCAAACAAATCCAGTGATTTTTGGTTGAGGGATTCAGAAATCATTAGCTCTCATGACAGCCAGCTAAATATACAAGAGAGGCAGATGGGTAGAGGGTTTTCTCACTGTTCTTTGCACAAAATGGTGCACCAGAGCGATGAAGCTTGCCCGGAAATAGTAGGAGTGACCAAAAAGTAGTAGGAGTCAACCAAAGAAGTAAAACAGAATAAAGTCTCAAAAATATATGATCTGGAAGTGTTTTGAATTAATGGATCCATAAAAAAAAAAAAAAAAAAAGAAGAAAATATTATACTCTCAATCCCTAAACTGAATATCACATTGTTGTCAGGACATCATTCAAACTGTGGTTGTCTCAAGTCCTTTTGCGCTAGATGCCTACATTCAAGTTACTAGTCAAATAAAAATGGAACGCCCTATTGCTGATGGAAAGGATTTTTTCTGTATTCACACAGACTTTACAATCATTCAGAAATTTTGATGCCATTACTTATTGGTATTATTGAGAACTCATAACTTATATATAACTATAAGATATGTATATAAGATATATACCCAATCTTCCTGTGTTGAGAGCCTCTATCTCTCACTGCCAGTAAAACCATGCCTTTATTCAAGTTCTGAGCCTACAGGACTCAGGGCAATGTAGTTGCTAGAAGGGAGTTAGTCAGGAAGTGGCAGGGAAGGACAACATCTTCAAAAGGGTTATTACAGCTTCTGGGTATTAGTGGTTTCTGGGTGCTAATTTCAGAAGGGTACAGCACTGCTTCACAACAGCTTTCAAAGAATGAGGGGCCACATCAATTTTCAGGGGGGAGGCTGGGAACAGATGTCCACCCTCTCTCCCACTGATGTCTTCTTACCTCTCCCTTTTCTCCTACAATGCACCTCTGCCTCCTACTTGAGACTTGCAATACAAAGCCACAAAATAACATAAGAGGCACAAAAACATTCTTCTATCTGTGGCATGAGCTCAACTCACCTCCTCCTGTTCTTCTCAGAAGAGGCAAGAACCAGAAGCTCTTCCCTGAAGATAGGACACAAAGATGAGAGTAGAACAAACTGCCCAGCAACTAAAGGGCAGAAGAAAGTGGTGCCTGTGCTGGTTGATCTGTCCCTTGCCTCCCTCTGCAGTCATCCCTCTTTCCCTAGCCCCCACCTCACCACTGATCAGAGAAGGAGCAGACATCAGCATGACAAATGTCCCTGTGCTTTGAGAGTTAAGGCAGGCACCTCTGCCCTCATGGCTACCACCCAAACCTGGTGTTGATTGGAGGCTCAAGCTGCTGCTGCACAGCACGACTGGGATTCGTAATGAGAGCCTGGTATGAGTGTATGAGCCACAACTTCTAGGCACTCTTGGGAAGATTCTGAGTCTTCTCTTCTCCAGGCTAAACAATCACAACTCTCTCAGGGTCTCCTCATATCATCTATCACATCCTCTTAATATAGATGCCCAAGTACCTTCATCCTTGCAGAGGTCTTTGCTAGACTTGCTCCAGTCTCCAGTATGTCCATGTCTCCCTTGTTTTTTGGGGAGCCCAGTGTGCACAGACCACTGCAGATGTGCTTCAGTCAGGGTTGAGCAGTCAAGAAGACTCACTCACCTCCCTTGATCTAGTGGTAATGCTTTCCCTAGTGCAATCTGGCTTCTCTTGATTGTCTATTCCAAAGGTACTTTGCTGGCTCATGTTCCACTAGGTGTTCACCAGGATCCCTTTCATGCCAAACACCACCCAGCCTGTACAGGTGAGTACATGGGATTTCTTCCCCCCAAGGACAGGACTTGACATTTGCCTTTGCTTGGCTCTAGAAGAGTCTTGCTGGCCAAGATCTCCAGCCTTCTAACATGCCATGGAATGGCAGCACAAACCAATGACACATCTGGTCTTCCCACAATTAATCCTGGTTTTTTCACACCTGCAAATCTGATGAGAGTTTGCCCTACCCCATCATTCAAGTGATTGCTGAAGATCTTACCCATTATCAACATCTGTGGTCTAAGTGCAAAATAATATATTTTAAAAGCTTACATGCATACTTATTTGTCATCTTCTCAAAATACTCTTGATTAAAAAAATCTGAAAAATGCCACCAGTGAAATAAAACAGTCATGAAGATGCCTTTGAAGAATGACTAAGGTGCAGTTGCAAGTCAAAGCTCTAGGACAAAATATGTATGGTATATACCTCTATTTTCTTTTCTGACAACAAATTGATAGTAGAGGAAACACATTATTCCATGAGAATGAAACCCCCCAGCCTTATTATTCACGCAGAGTTATACAGAAAATATCTTCACTTAATCCAAACTAACCATGTGCAACCTCATCCTTTGCACTGTTTCTGTATATGCAGTTACTGTGCAGTATTCCAGGTTCAGGTAGACAGATCACTGTCTCATTGTTTAAATGGCTGTCACTGAAAAAACTGTTACTTGAATCACATAATTCCAACACATGATTTCACAAATGCAAATTCACAAATCCTACAAATGCAGCTCTCTCATTACTTCTGCACTCAGATGCTGCCATGCCTCTAAGAGCTGCAGATAAGAGTAGCTTTAGATTTCACTTAAGATAATCAGCCATAAATTTGTTATCGCTTCACTCCTCTTCACCAAGGCTTGAGAGCTGACAGTCTGAGGAGATGAATGGGAAAAATCCACACAACATTCAAATTTGTTCATTTGAATTAAATCAATCAAGTTATTCACAAAGGAAGGCAAACACCTATGTGGGGATCCACCTGGCCCAAGATACATGCCCCAGTTTGAAAAAGATGAGCATATCATAGCAATGGCTGTACCAGGTCAAAGCAAAGATACACACTGTTGCTTCCTTCACCTCTGTGTCTGCTGTCTCCTAGCTCTCTGTGCTCTTACATATCTGCTCTCAGACACTGCTAGAGGCATTTGCAAAGGAAAATCCCAACCCCCAGAAGTTTGCAGCTCATAAATTTATTTGGATATTTCTTTTGCCTTTGGATTTAATATTCATAACACATCTATTTATCCCCTCCATAAATTTATCTAGTTCAGCTACTTTTTGAAGGTGCAATTTTTGGCCCACATTATAATCTACAGCAGAGATGCACAGGTTAAGCACAGTTTACTTGAGGAACCAGGTCTTCCACTTGATTTTGAATCTGTTGCTTTTATATTTCATTTTATGTTGCATAGTTCTTGCTTAGAAAACAGTGAATAAACTGCTGTCTTAGTAAAAGTTCACAGGGACTCACAATCAGCACCATTTTAACTGCCTGTAAAGAGTACTTGCTATCTTGTTTTGTGTATTTGATAAGAAGGTCAGGATTGCAAGATCTGAGCACAGCTGCTTAGCAGCCCAAGGATTAGTAATACAATTTTGGCAGACAAAAATATTCCTTCCACGAAGAAAAAGGTAGATGTTCATGACTAAATACTGGGTTTTAAACTGTTACAATCCTAGATTAATTAGCAATTGTGTGTATCCCATTGGCAGTGTTTGAAGTGTCTTCATTACTGCAGATATTTTAGTGGTGAACCTGGAGGTACTGGAATAACAGCTGGACTTGATGAAGACACATTTCCCAGCCTTAACAATTCTATGATTCTATGACAGGCATGCCTTAGGACACCTGTGTAGCAGCATGACATATAAAATACTGTAGGACAACTGGCCTATCCACTGACCTTTCATATGCACACAGATTGATGTCTTTAAAGGCTTAAGGTTCATAACTAATTATTCCTATACTCACTGCAGCTTCCCTAAAGAGACAACAAACAGGGGGTGCAACTTGCTGGCACAGTGAGACAGCTCTGGCAATTCTTAGTCGAAACTAAATCTCTAGCCCTTAGGCAGCTTCCAATTATAATGAGCTTTCAATTATAGGAAATAGCATGGAATTGCTCCCAGGATAAGAATTTTATGTGTGGTTCCGTAAATGTCCATCCTCACCCTCTGGCAATAAATAGAGTATGGCCATGGTCAGAATCCAGCCCCCTTATTTCTTAAAAATGCAAGGACAGCTGTAAACTATATTAAAACAAAATAAATAGATTCTCATAACGAAGCCTACCAGCAAAAATAACTATATGCACACTCTAAAATTCCTCACATTTCGTCTTGGCAATTAGATTTCACCAGAGCCAAGCAGAAATGGACAAATGAGAAGATGCTGTGACTCCTGCATGTCAGGATGTGTGGGTGTTATACTTATTGCTGGGGAGCCAGCGATGCTCGCAGCTGTCAGGAGCCCTGCCCTTCAGCATCCCTGGCTACTACGAGCTCCGTCAGGCATCCAGAAACACTCAGAGCTGACATTAATCATCCACTTCGGGGTTCACAGCTGTTACAAGCCCTTCCAGCAACTTGGTGGTGCTGGTAACAATTTATTTCACTTAGCAACACACGTTGGTATACTGGTGTTGCCTGTAATTTCTAAGGAGCTTTTTGCCAATGTTGTTAGCTTCCACAGTCAGCTGGGTTATGGTAATGGGAGACTTAAGAACTTTGAGGACCGTTTCTAACAGTGGTGCCTAACAACAAAGAGTACCTTTGGCTACAGTCGCTGTGCATACAAACATTTCCAACATGCTGGCAACTTTCCCAAAAATAATCAAGTGCCTGATACTACCTACAGAGGTGGAAGCATTAGTCAGCCCTTCAAAACACCACTGCTATGTCAACAACATGTATACAGTTTTAACAAGTTGTTCTTACAATACCAGGAGATATTCTGCCAGAGCTCTGTGCTGCAGCTATGTCCCCCAGCAGGGTATATTAGCTCAGGCTCAGCACCATGTGAATAAAGTCACACAGATTTTGAGCAATGTGAAAATATTGAAAACTACACCGCAGTGAACGCAGGATGCTGAGAACACAGAGGCTCTGCTTCTGAATGCTGGAAAATGTGTTTAATGAAGCAGAGAGACTGAGTAGAACATTTTAATTCAGATATCACTGTCATTAGTCGTGAAGATATCTGTTGTGGGTTGTTTATTTTTAAAACTAAATTTAAAATAAAAAGCAAAATGCTCTAAGACTTATAAACATGTTATGGATTTGATCATGTCTCGATAAAGAGATGTCCAAGAAAATATAAAAGTGACATAATTTTCAAAAGTAATACAATATGAAAAATACAATGTAATTCAATCTCTGAATCCTGTTATATAGAAGTATATTAATCCTGTAATATAGAAGTATTTTTTTACATTATTCTACTACAGATCAGGAAAAAAGCCTGCCATATCCTTCCTTAACTTCATGTTTCAATATATCTGCAAATTCTGTCGGGGAAATTTTGAATTTTTTTTTATTATTTTTTTGTATTGGCAGAAGACAAATTTCTCTCTAAGTTATAGAATTCCAGTGAAATTATTAACTAAAACCTTTCTTAATATAAAAAGTATATTACATCTAATTTCATTTCATTCTGAAAATGGTTAAACATTTTCATCTACAAGTCTTTGTTTAGCTTGGTTTGGATTCTATATATTATACAATTGAATCTATTATATTAACACTCCTGCTTTAAGATGCATTGAGATATCTTATACAAAGCATGGCTTTGTATAAGGCAATTTTTATTTCCAAAAATTTAGACAGATGTTGAAGGACACAATTTTAGTGCATAACTGACTTTTTCTTTTTCACTGCTGATGTCATCATGAACATAAAGGGCAAATCATGATAAACCAGTCAGATCATCCTTTTTGATAGAAAACCATCTTTGTATCTGAAGGAAAAACAAGGGGTGTGACACATCTTATTTTCAACAAGGTTTTTGACATCATCTTAGGATATTTTGTAAGCAGGCTAAGAAATATCCTAAGCAGACTAAACTACTATTCAGTTGTTATAAAACCAGTAGGAAGGTGAAAAAGAAAATTTGCCATGAAAATTTTGTATGACATCATACAGTTTATGCTGCTTACATACAGTCTATTCCAGCTGTGCTATTTTATGGATTTAATGATGAAATAAACAGGTAAACTACTACACTTGCAGATAACAGATAAGAGAGGATCCAAGATACACAAATGCAGTTGAATAATTCAGAACAATGGTAAATGCGAGAATAACTCTGGAGAAAACAGAAATTTACTAAGATGAAATGAAAAAAACCTTTATACATTTCAGAACAATGAAACCTTACAAATCAAATAATAATAAAAATAAAAAAACATTAAACCTCAACTTGTTAGTCTTGCATGGGGAAATAAAAAAGATTTGAGCATATCAGATCTTCAGCGTTGAATCAAGAATGGCTTTCTGCAGGATGAAGGTCATGCTACTTTGTATGAATGGACTGTACTCCAGCAGGAGAGAAGTTTGTCCCCTACTGCTGATGTATGGCAATAGAGGAGCCGAGCCTAGGAGCATATTGTTGTTAAAAAGAGGAGGAGGAGGTTCAACCATTTATTTTGTGCTGCTTTCCAGAGCTTATGCACAAGATCAACAAAGAAGGTTCAAGCAATCCAACTGCTTAGAAGGAAAACACTTTCAGTTGGTGGCATGTAGTCAGTATAATCTGCCCAGTGCCATATAAAATTAGACTTTGTACATCAAGCCCCATTCCAGCAATTGCAGGATACCGCACATTAAGAAGATTCTAGACAACATGTGCTCCAATAAACCAAACCCACAGAATAGTCCCTACACACTTCATTAAGCTGAAAACCTGTAGTAAAATCCCCTTTGATTCAGCAATGATGTGCCACAAAATGAGGGCTGAAAAAGATGAGAAACACTGCCAATGCTCTTGACCTACACAGAAACAGGGGATTTATTCCGTGAAACTCCTAATGACCTTCATTAGAGTTGTTGAATCCAGTGGCCCAGCAGAGGCGAGGCTGTCCCAGCTCTGTGCCCCCAGGTCCAGCCAGTATCAAGGCTGGGCAGGTATTCCACATGCAGGAAATACACACATATACATATATTCCTGCACAAGCACACGTGTTTTCCCTATATAAACACAGTTACAATCTGCACACGGCCAATAAGTATTCCCAATCTCTCTGCCCTCACAACCTTCCTTGATGTAGGTCATCTCAGAGCTTCGTTCTTTAGATGTTTAGAAACTTTTCTAAAACCTTCAAATCTAAATGGTCTATGAATACTGTACATGTATTTTCTGTTTGAACAGAAAGATAATGAGCATCAAAGCTAGTGGGAAAATATTCATGTACTTTCTCATCATTTCACTATACAAGTTATAACCTTTTTCCCCCAGGAATCCCTCATTCTCTTATTCATCTCTTTTGGGCTGTTCCTGTTTGAATGGTATTAATATTTTGGTCAGATTTTTGCAGAATGTTCTAATTATTTAATGAGGTATTATACATATCTTGTACCATGGTACTAACTGTGTCCTGTTCCAATCAAGAACCCTGCCATGACAAATTTTTGTTACCAGTTTTGAAATGCACAATTCTGCACAATGAATCCTTCCTGCACAACTGCTCTTTCCAAAAGTATGTCCTTCCTCTGTAATTCAGCAAGAAAGTTTTATTCAGTAATACAATATATGTGAGCAGAGGGAAGGTGGAATACCGATATTCATTGCTATTATGGAGGAAGTGTAATTTATAGGGATGGTTGAAGTATTTATTTTGGGGGTATTCTGACATAAATCAGAATAATCATTTTTGCCATTTAGTAATGGCCATAAATACAACAATGTACTGGTATGATTGGTATGCTCTTTTAAACTTATATAAGTTATATATATATTTATATAACATATAGTTATCTTTTATAAGTTTAGCTTTGCTAATATGCACCTTATCAAGGTTCTAGATAAGATTTCTTGATTTTACTGAATTAAAAAAGAAAAGGATTTATTTTCTCCCTCAACTTAATTGAAACATTGAGATTTTACAGAAATACTCAAAAATTGTTACTGTTGGAACCTTTTTAGGTTGCTTTTTTTTCCAAATATTTTGATTTTACTTTTTACAAATTTTTCTAATTTCATAAAATCATAGAAAAACTTGGTTTGGAAAGAACTATAAAGGTCCAGTTCCAACCCACACTCCCATGGCCAGGGATGCCACCCACTAGACCAGGTTGCTCAAAGCCCCACCCAGTCTGGCCTTGAACACTTCCAAGGATGGAGCTTCTGTGGCTTCACAACCCATTATAGGGCTTCACCCTAAAATCTAACCTAAATCTTTTCCCTTTTAGTTTAAAACCATTTCCCATTGTCCTATCACTATTTGCCCATGTAAAAAGTCACTCTCCTTTTTCTTCATGTCAGGAAGACTGCAATGAGATCTCACTGGACCTCAGATTCTCCAGGTTGTACTCTTTCAGCCTATGTTCACAGGAGAGCTGTTCCAGCCTCCTGATCATCTTTATGGCCCTCTTCTGGAGGGCCTTGCTCCCACAGGACCTGATGATAATTTCTTTCAGCTGTGTAACCACAAGCAGTAGTCATCAAAGACTACAGAAGATACAACAGAGACAGAGATAAATAATTTTTTATACTAATTAATTACAAGTGACCATTTAGAGGATCCATCAATTTCATTTTGTGGCACCAAATCAAATGGCCCATGTGTAAAAAAAGAAGAGTGCTTCTTGCAGGGGCAGAAAAAGAACTAGGCCATTAGGGTATAATCTGTCCATGCACAAGTTCTAGTGAGGATAAAGAGAAATCTGTCTAGCATTCAATAGCAAAATCTGTCCTAAATTTGCTTAATTGCTTCATAAGTGCTATTGAGACAGGAAATGTAGCTGCTACTGCAGTTGTAAAACGAAAGGCAGAGAAGGAAGACGGTTATTGAGTCTATTTTTAAGTATGAAAAATGCACTCACGTAGTACAATGATGCAGACATTCAGACACACCAGAATGGAAATGTGAATAGTGCAGGGAAAGAACTGGCTTATGCTACATTTTAAGATGATGACAGCCACCCCAGACCCATGGATTATGAAAGCACAATGGATAAATAGGTTATAAGGCTTAAAGGTTAGTAGAAGCACCCCACAGATAATATTTCATGTGTAAAATATGCTTTTGAGAATTTTATATTATATCTCAGTTTTAGAACCAAAGAGCTACTGTCCTGGGTGCTCACATAACTTAAAGACTACCAGTACTTTGCTGAGGTCCTATTATTTGGAGAAACAACTGAATGTACTGACAGTGGCCCTTCTAAATAAAAATCATACACTCTGATGTCCTATTACAGTGACAGAAATTTCTTTAAAGTATTCCTTCACAAGCCAGGTATAGCCTCAGAAGAGAAAATGTATCTTTTTTCTTTACTCATAAAAGGAGAAAAATCACTGTAAGTTACACCAGAATCTGGAAAACCACTGGTATACTGGAGTTCTGAACTCATATATACATTAAGGTTGGAAAAGACCTCTAAGATCATCAATTCCACCTGTTAACCTGGCTCCATCATCATGTTCACCCCTAAACCATGTCTCCAAGCACCATACCCACACATCTCTTGAACTCTTTCAGGGTTGGTAATTCCACTGCTTCCCTGGACAGTCTGTTCCAGTGCCTGACCACTCTTTCAGTGAAGAAATTTTTTCCAGTATCAAATTTAAACTTTCCCTAGCATACCTTGACACGATTTCCTAGAGTGTTTGTTGCCTGGAGAAGAGATAGACCCCCACCTCCTGCCAGGTGGTTGTAGAGACTGATGAGGTGCCACCTCACTTTCTTTACCTGCAGGTTAAACAGCCCTAGCTCCCTTAGTCTCTCCTCACAACACTTGTTCTCCAGACCCTTCACCAGCTCCACCGCCCTTCTCTGGACATGTTTCAGCATCCCAATGTCTTCCTTGTACTGAGGAGCACAAAACCGAACACAGGATTTGAGATGCAGCCTCACCAGTGCTGAATACAGAGGGATAATAAATTAATAATGATGTTGAGGGGGGGAAAGATTAAAATAGGGAGTTCAAAAGTATGCATATTGCAACTGAACCTGTAGAGGGACTACCAGTTTCCTTCAAAGAAATTTGAAGAACAGCTTTTACCTGGTAGTTTTGTATTAAAATGTAATGTTCATAATAACAGACTAGGAGAAGACATTTTAATGAAACACACATTTCCAGCTCCTTTTTTTTTTTCCATCAAGTTTAATGTTTGTATGATGTTAATAACTGGAAAACAAGTTTTTCAGAACGCAGAGGAATAGATAAAAAGGTCACATGTCCTCCTCCCACACTGATAAAAAGGTTGTATCAATCATTATTAGCTGAAATTGTGACCCAATTAGACTGGTACAAATCATGCCAAGCTATGATGGCAGAAGTGACTGATGAACTTTGCCATGGAGCTAATCCCCCTGAAATGGATGGATGGGCATGGCACAGAGTAATGCCATGAAGCGTGTCAAACTACAATTCAGAGCAACACTGAAACAAAGAGAAACTATCTACTAAAGACAGGCCACAATCTCTCTGTGGCTATAGCAAAAAACCACTCCTGAGTGGTTTATAAGGGATGAATCTTGAGTGGCATTAAACCAAGTATTTACCATTAACAGAAGTATTACCCAAAAGAAGCCATTTTAGCAGGTAATCTATGGCAAATTGCCTACCACTGTGGATGGAAGGTAAACAAATCAAGTTTATCAATAACAAACCACCAGCAATTTTTATAGTATATCAATACCAAACACCAAAAACCTTACTTCTTTCCTTCAATTAAAATAACATTAAAAAGCAAACACAGAGTCATACCTTTTTTTTTTCTTCTTGTTCTATAAGGTACCTAGCTTAAGCCTGATCTACATATTTAAGAGGAATAAAGCTTCCAAGAATTTTGTTTTGTAGGGAGAATGGAGATCCATTGTAAAGCAACAACAATGTAGGAATCCAGGAATTAAGTAAAACTTCAAATATCACAAATGTTGCAACTAAATCCTGAGGACTGGCAGCTCAGCCCATGCCTCCAGGGCCAGTGGCAGCTAAGAGCGAGGGGTTTAAAATGACGGAGTTTGTGTAGGAATGAGGACGTGATGGCATGTACCCACCAACCAGCTTGTGGGTAATGACTCAACTAAGTTTGTTAATCACTTACTAAGAATAAGTCCCTAATTAACAAGCTAGTGTGAATGTGAATTTTGGCTTTCCAGCAGTCACCAAATTACAAACCTAGTGTCTGTTTGAATAATAATAATTTAAAAAATAAAGTCTGTTGCTTTATTTCCTCTTAGCTAAATAATAAATTTAAATTGCAAGGTAACCCTTATCTTTCTAAATAATTTACCTAGATTTCAGAGAGGTTTTTAACTGAAATAAAAGAACATCCCTCCATGGATAGTATCCTATTTGTGAGCTCACTGAACCAGTAGGTTGAATCCTGCAGGGTTGGCAGATGAGAGAGTCTGCTTTCTTCACACCTCCCCCAAGCCCTGCATCAGTGGCTCTTTCAGATTTAACCACAAATTATTGTAATTTCAAAACAGTTCTAAGTCCTGAAGAATATGTTGAGGTAGCAAGAAACCACAGTAAAATGGAAGAGCCTCAGTCAGGAACAATTCAATTTCTCCGCCTTTGCAAGCACAATTCAGTTTCTCCTCCTTTACAGTGTTCTCAGAAATGCTGCCATGCTTTGGGAGATCCAGGAAAAACACAAGGATGCCTTCAGACCAGCAGTTCCTAATCCTCTTGTGCCAGTACATGGTACAGAACACATAAATGGCCTTTGCCTTTCATCAGACAGCACATGAGAAGAGTCAGGCATGTCAAGGAACCCATTTGTTTCACTGTCAGTAGCCAAAGAAATGACAAGCAGGAAAAGCAGGTATTTAACTTTGCCTTTCTGCCCAGATTATAGCTATCCTCTGTACGGATAGCCTAGAAGCCAGGATTCCCAGGATGTATGCCCCCCTTTAATTCCAAGTATTCGCATCTTCCCCTCACACCATCTGGGATATCACTGTAATTAATGACAAGACTACAACTACATCAAAGAAGGGTGCACTGCAGCAAAATAGGTCACCACAAGCCATGCAAGGCTTCATAACGTCCTTCCTTGGCCCACTCTCCTCCTCTTTTTATATCTCGGAAGAAATTGTGGAAGGCACTGCTTCCACAAGCCTGACCACACTGATGCGGTGGACACTTTCACAGCATGACTTCTAGCCACAGCTGTCAGGAGATTAATGCAAAAAACCAGAGTTAAGCAGGAGCCACATGTGACACCTCTCAGGTCACAGCAGTTCAGGCCTGTGTACTAGCAGAAACTTTTGTGCCAGCAATAAGTAGGGACACACCAACCAACTTTACGTAGAGACTCCTTGAAAATTCAGCTCCTACAGCTTTTGTTTTAGGTGCTCAAAACCTTCCTACATCCCACATGAGATGAACGTGCTATGCCATAAAATGGCTACAAGTTGCTTCATGTCATCATTGGGTTTCTGTTGCCTTGGAGAGTCTATCAGTTAATTGGTTATGTCAAGGACAAAGAGAGAAGTTTGGCCACTACCTCTTCACTTGGTTTGCAACAAGCACTTCTGCAGCCGCTGGCTGTGGCCTTGAAACTAGAACCATGAATTCATGTGAAGATTAAGCAGATTGAGGAAAATGGTAACATTACACTCAGTAGAATATACACTAATACATCTTCCACTGGAGGATTTCAGTCATGATTGCAATCCTCCAGCTGAAAGAAGTTTGGGAAGAACACAGAGAACAACACTTACTTGGAAAAAAAAAGTTACCTGACATTTCTAATATCACTAGAATGAAGTTTAAGCTTGTTTTTGTCCACTTTGTATCACAGGTACAACTAGAAAAAGCCCTAGAGATTCTAACTTTATAGACTTAGAACAGATCCATATAGAGATGCATGTGTACTGCCAGTATAAAAGCTCCAGACAATACCATCTGAAAAATATGTCTAGAAAAAAGCTGAAATTTTCCACCTAATGGAGGAATGAGACAATAAATGAGACACAGGAGGAAGAAATCAAATGATAACCCAAAAATCAGGATAGTAAAAGAAGAATACTAGTTGGTTTAACAAATTCTATGCTAGAGTAAAGACAGAGCAAAGAACCTGTTGTTTTGCCGAGAGGGATTTGTTTGTATTTCCTTGCTGTGAATGAAACTTTGTACAGCACATAAAGCAGAAATTGCTTGGGGCACAATCAGAAAAAGTAATTCTTGAAGAATATAATCGAATGATTGCAGACGTCCTGTTAAATGAGGCTAGAGGTTTGAAAAAGTATTTTGCCATGATGAATGAAAAGAATGAAATCTTTATGCATATGCATCTAAAAAAGGAAAAGAAGCTCAGAAACAGCCTTTAAACATGCAGATATAAGAAGGAATGAAGTTAGGCATTGAAGAACAGTGTAACAGGAGCAATCCTACATTGGGCAGGAAGGGACGTCAGCTCTCCTGGCAGGCTGACTGCTTTATCTCCTTAGACAGTCTGACAAACCATAAAGTTGGCAAGTTGTTCCCTTCTCACTGCAGTGGCAGAAAAATCCTGCCTCTGCTCTCTTCCTCCTGAGCGTCAATTCCTTCATGCTTGAAGCCTCTCTGCCTTCTTCCTTCTGACTCTTCCTTGGACAACTTAAGACCTCTCTTTGCAGGTGAACCTTTCTGGACCCAAAATTATTCTCACCACTCACCTCTGAACACAAAACCTTCAAGTGTCATGCTCAGTTGAGGACCCAGGACATGCAGGATTGAGCACTTATCCTATTACCACATTTCCCCTTGGACTTCCGCCGTTGGTCAGAGAGCTAATTCTTGGGATTTATGACGTTGTTTCCATTACAAAGGTAACGACAAGGTCAAAATTCAAACATTCCTTCGTGGTTCAAGCTGTACTAACTATGTGAACACAGAATAAGTGAGCTGAAAATGCTCACAAACTTGTTGTTTCTGGACCCCTCGAGGACATTCTTGCATATTTTTTCAAAAGCCAGCATGTTTCTTATTGTTTGTTGGCATTTTTGTTTTCACCTTTAAGTGCTTCACATTCCAGAATTGCTTTCGTGGCAGAGAAAGTGGAAAACCAGAGAAAACTTCTCAGTGGCCTCTTCTCAATTAGCAAAGCTAAGAGGGACAGGGAGTGAAATTCTGTCTTTGTCTGAGTATAGGATTATCACTTTTAACTATTCAATAGCCTTTGAACACAGATCATACACTTTAAATCAACAGATAGCACTAGGTAAAGATGGGTGGTAAGCAAATTAAAGCTCAAATTTAGAACTAATATGCAAAATCTCAACAAAATGAAGCAACAGCTTGCAACTAAATCAGGAATTCAATTGAAATATGGGCAAGCTATCAAATTTTCAGGCAAAAATAATCACCTGCACAAACATAAAACAGGAAATTAGTGCTTTTGGTTCAGCTTAGGGAATAACACTTTAATAAGGCTGTGGACCAAAAACAGTATGTCCAGAGATGAGCATGAGAAAGGACCAAAGGCACAGAAAAAAACAACTTTAACAAAAAAATTTGGTTTTAACCTTGCTGGAAAGGAATATTTACTACAAAAACCTTCTTTCATACAGGCAGCAAAAATAATCTTTACCCTTTTTCAAAAAGAAGGGAATAGCTAGTTTGCAACAAGAAAGATTCTGGTTACTCATGATGAAAAAAAACTGGTAGCCAAGCACTGGAGAAGGCAGGTTGCACAATTGCCATTTCAGAAAACTTTAAAATCAGATTAGTAAAAGAACTTTTTCAATAATAATACAGATAGAATTTCTTTAACCTAAAGTCTTTTCCAGCAAGGATTGCTATGGGGACAAGATAATGATTGCTGATTTTTTTTCTCGCTCTCTTCTGATTATAAGGCTACAGAAATAAAATTAGATTTTATTAAAGAGCAGATATTCCACTGGATATATAGTCCCAGCAGACTGCAAAATTAATCAGAAACTGAAGTTCCCAGACACCATAAAAATCTTGGGATTTTATGATGAAGTGAATCCCATGACCACTTCTATCTTTGAGGCCTATGCCTCTAAGATAGAAGTGGTTGGCCACTAATCCAGACTGAAAATATTGTTTCATACCTATGCTCTAATTAATGTCCCATACAGGCTACCATAAGCCCATTCTTAGAGCTGAGAAGCAAACACAGTGCTATTTTTAGAAAGAAAAGGAATTGAGAAAGTGTCAAATGAATAGAAACACATACTACATATGAAGAGAAAATTTAATAAAATAATTTCAACTGATTGCAGTCTATGCCTGAAGTAAAGTAGAAAGAGCACAAAAAAATCCCCTCAATTGTCTACTTTTCCACATCAATATATTGTCAGAAAGTCAGATAAAGGCTATCTCTTAAAATTTAAATGCCAGATGAATGAAGATTTATATTTTCATCACTTCCATTTCTAAGCATGGATCATTTTGAAAGCATAGGAAGCAAGATACAAGTTTATAAGTTTAGTTAGTTTTTATAAAAATATATATATTTTATTTACCTTAGCAGTGGAAGCCCACACTGAATACAGTTTACAATCTATCTTTGGGCAGTGCTTTGGCAGCATTCAACTAATTATGTGTCCTCTATGTTTTATTTCTGTATCATTAGTTAAGTCAAACTACTTCAGTTCTAAAGGAACTGAATCTTTACAAATATACAGCAAATACACACACACACACACAAAAAAAAAGTCTGTTTATGATGTACGTATGTAGAATAAAAGTCTGAAAAATTGTTTTAATGGGCAAGTACCAAAATCATGGTATGGCAGATGACAGCTACTCAGTTTTATAGAAGGCACTTCTGCATCTTAACAAAGTAAAGCCATTTTCCCTTGGGACAGAAGCAGAACAGCAGATTTTGATTCGTGGTTTGTTTAGTTCGTTGGTTTAATTTTTTTTTTTATTTTTTTTTTTACATTTCTTTTGGCTTTATGATATTTAAAATGTTAGTTTCCACTCCCAACTGAAGCACGCCACAAGGATGATACAAAGGGCAGACACACTGCCATCAGTTTAAAGGACCTTGTGAGCAAAAACTGTTGAGGCTTTAATTGAATATATAACATGGGTTACAAAGAGATTATGTCAAATATTTTCTTTAGCTTTCCTTTTCTTTTTAAGCAAGAAGAATGATACAGAAGATTGATACCAATATGGCTTTGATGTAATTAGTAGTCAGTGCAGATACACCCAACAAAATGTCCTAATTGCTGTATATTTGTTCAAATACATTAATAGACATAATTGGTCTTACAGAATGTATTTATCTACATGTGAGGAAAGACAGCTTTTCTTTAATATGTTTTCATCTGATGCTGTAAGGGAAGTTATTTTTTTTAGTGGTTTGGAAATAACATGCATGTTTTACTTTCCCATCTGCCTGCGGGCGTGAGTTGGCATTTGCTCTGCTGGGGAGTCTGTGGCAGCCTACTGAGCTGCCATCAGGACTGCATAGGATGCCGTGTCACGTCAGGCCAATGGTAAGTGCAAATAGATTTTTAATTAGAAATAGCAAATCCAGAGACGATACTTGTATAAATGTATGCAAAATTAATAAACGCATATGCAAAGAAAAAATCCATTGAGGCACAGTCAGGACTTTTTTGGTGTTTCTGAACAGGGAAGCATAGGGCTTTTAATTTCCCCTATCCACTGATTTGCCCATGGGATTTTTTTTAAGTAAATTTTCAATAAAACTAGTAGACAAAAGTAATGTTGAATGTCAATTAGGGCTGAGGAAGTACAGTGTCCATAAACCCCAAAATCCATTTAGCCCCCTTAGAGGAAAGTATTTTGTGATTCCATTTCATTAATGTCTGCAACATACTTGTTATTTTCAACAAGCAATAGTAAAATATATGTTACTTCACAACATGCTACATTTCCAAAGACCTCCTATTCTTTGGCATAAAACCCTCTAACTAGATTTGTATAATTAACTTTCAGGCATCTTATGATTTGGGAAATTTTTCTGCCAAAAAATGATTGCCAAAGTAATGCTAAAGGCTTTGCTTTAGCCTGCAAGCTTCACGCATATGGGACACATATTGCTTTTGATACTTGTCTAAGACAGATCCTTCTGTATGTTGTCATTAGCTACTGGTGAAGCAAAATAAACGTCTGCAGAAACTATGTATAGATATGTAGACATAACACACACACACACAGAGTCCAACACTGCAATTGGTAAACACCAGTCTCTGATCATTAAAGTGCAAGACTGAGCACTGAAGGTCACCATATGCCAGCACTTTGTGCTACATCACGACTACTGCTCCAAACACACTCAGTGTGCTGATGGAGTCTGTGCCTCCCCTGATACCTGTCCCTGAGAAAACTCAGAAGAAAAAAATGATTGTGTACTATTTTTGCTGTAAATCTCTATTCATATTGTGGATCCGTCATGATTTAAACAAGGGCATTTCTGGTGTCTTCAAAAGCAAAGTGGACAAAATGTGATCTTATAAACTTGTTTTCATAGTAAAATAATGAAATATTTACTTATCTCCGTGGGATTAAAGTACTAACGGGTTTCTATTGAAATAACATTTACACACAATCAATCATGACAGACAAATAACTTCACACAAGACTGCAAAATTTAAATAAGTAATATACAGACTTAGGCAGAGTATCTGTCTCCAGAAATCTTGCCTTTTCACTCCAGCAGATTTCAAGACAGTTTCAGAAAGACTGAAAGACCTTGACTGAAGATTAATGATAAGTAGCACTAACAGAGCAGCTGCTTCTGCTTCTGTGGTGAGAACAAAAGAGATTAGAAAACCATTAACGACGTGATTTCCCTGAGAAGTGCACCCCTGTACCTGCATACACTGTGACCTCTGATAAAGAAAGAAACAATTAATTCTTTGGAGTCATCCAGAATGTTCCTAACTCTCCCCAGTTGTTGTTGTTGAATGCTGTATCTAGATAAGAGCTCTTCCCCCAGGTTGAACAAGCAGAAGGCAGACCTCCTCCCACAGTGATAGGAGAACAGGGCATACAGTGCTGCTTCCAGCACACTACTGGACACATCTGCATCATCTTCTCTTAGAGCAAGTGCTTTTAATAAGAACTTGAAAGAAAGAGCAACAAAAACTACACAATCCTCATCAGAAGTTGAGAAGGTGTATGAAAAAACTGAGCTGTTATTGCAACACTTCAGACTCTGAAGTAATATTCTGTTCAACATTTTATTACTATCTTATTAACTGGGTTTAGAGCAGTAATTTCAGAGGCATATAATCACAGAATGGTTTAGATTAGAAGGCACCTAAGAGATGATCTAGTCCCAACCCCTCTGCCATGCACAGATGTAATAGTTTAGGAAAGGTTTTCCCCAATTTAGTACTCCCACTAAAAAGACCACAAGCTTCTTGCTTCCCGCCCCCTCCAACTGAAAGCACAAAAGGTAGAGAGCTAAGAACAATTTACACAGCTATGAGATAAGAAAACGTTGAGTATCAGCAACAATTTAATAATAAAAGCTGCAAGACAAAGTAAAAGACAAACATAAAATAAAACAACACTGGACCATTTCACCCACCAGGTTTTCTCCCTTGAAAAGGAAAACGTTTCTCCCTGGAACCCAGAGAGTGTCCCTTGTCCCTTTCACCTGCCCATGGCAGTGACATGAGGTAGCATCCAATAACATCTGGGTCTGGCCATGCCCCCTTAGCCATGCTCCCTCTCAGCCACTGGAAAACACTAACCCTCTCCTTGGCTGAAACCAGAACACCAGGGACACCTTCCATTAGCTCAGTTTACTCAGCACCCCATCCAACATGGCCTTAAACACTTCCAGGGATGGGGCATCCACAGCTGCCCTGGGCAATCTGTCCCAGTACCTCACCACCCTCACAGTAAAGAATTTCTTCCTAATATCTAATCTAAATCAACATATTTTTAACTGTTGGAGGTTTATTTATTCGTTTCTTATTTTTTTTCCTCAAGATCATCCTAACTCAGTATGTACATTTTCTTCTTTCCTATAAATCTTTTGAATACTGATTAATTAGGCAACAATGATTTTAACTCCTTTTTAATCATAAACTTTATACTTGTCATTTAATTACAACCTTTCTGTCACTTGTAGTAAAGAGCTGGTTTGAAGGACTTTATTTTCCCCTTTTCCTTCCCCCACCCAAGCTGTTTCTTTTCAATACTCCCTCCTTGTCTTCCAAGGCCATCCACAATTAGGTTTTGCTCACTGCAACAGATTTTGTCAACAGAGAAACAATGAGGGTATTGCTATGCCCTGTTGCTATTCATGTGTTATTTTTGAAGTGCCTGAATCAATCTAGCATGATAAGGGCTTTAAAACAATATTCCTAAACTCATTTTAATGCTTAATTCAGAATCTTTGTTTCAATGCAACCAAGCCTGTAGAGACAGAAGCCAAAATAAAGATTAAATATATTCAGTTATCTGAATTTTCTTCAATGCAGATACTGTATTTCAACAGATGCTGTCAAAAATGGCTACATGCTCAAAAAATATTTTACTATTATCACTGTAAATATGTCCTACAAACTTAACTACTCACAGTGCAACTCACAGCCTTTCCACCTTGGGTGCATCTGTACTTCAGTCTCAGCAGATAATATCTAGATCATTATGAATAAATAATTCATAACTTCCAACAAGCTACACAGTATTTCTCTGTTCATTGAAAACAATCAGACCCTTGCAGAAAAGACAGCTGAATATATCCTGAGCTGCACAGTTTTTTCAAGCATTTGTATCTAATTTTTAATTTGCTAAATTTACTTTCTAGACAATGCGTACTTGTATTTCTCTTTATACTTTAAAGGGCCTTACTTAACATCTTTGTGTACACTTCTAAGGCCACAGATTAATTATCTCTTAATAGACACACTGATAAAGCAAGTATTTTATTGTACTTTATGCTATTTTACTTCTACACATGATCACAGGAAAAATACACAGGATTTTTAAACTGATTTTAAAAAGACATGTCAGTATTGCTCATGATATCGAGTACAGGACAAGATGAACTCTCCAGCTTCAGAAATCAAATTAGTTTCAGTTTCATTTGAATTGTTTTCTGAAGCAGCATAAAGAAATTCAATTCTTAAAAATACTTCATTCAACATGAAAGGAAATTTCTTACTTCAAATTCTCCTTTCCTGAAGTACTGAACATCATTGAGAAGTGCATACTCAAGAAAATCACCTGATAAGTTTAGACAAGAATACTAGGAATAGACATGTAAACAGATGTCTGTCTTCCTGCTTCTAAGTTATTTTAGGGATTTTTAGGTGGAAAAAATCTCATACATATGCTGCAAAAGGAACAGTTCTGGTGAACTCTGGAAATTCTCTAGGATGTGACAAAACAGTATTTTCAAATCACAAAGACTAAGAAATATCTGCTTTTTTTACTGGGAGCAATGGCTCTCCAAAGACCTCTGAGGAAATTTTCTAGAAGTCACCTCAGAAAACTGTGAACTTTGAACAACATATTCTGCTAAAACACAATTTGTATTTTCTTCATATCAAATGGCTTGTGATAAGCAGACTATTTGAGTTTCAAAGCAAGACTACAAAAATAAAATTCCTACTTGCTTTTAATTCACTGCAATGAAAATGTTATTTATAAGAAGCAACTGTCATGAGAAGTTAGATTCATTATTGGAAGACTTGGGAGGTGAGGAATGGGAACTATTCTAAAAAACATTTAGAAATAATTTCTATCAAAATAAGAGGAAAGGCAAAACATTGCATTAGTTTCATTTATGTAACTGAAAGGTCTTATATATGCCTAATATTTGATGATATACATATGTATGTACACACATGTATATGCAACATGGTAGCATTATCAGATATAAAGATACAAACACTAAAAAATAGCCAAAGTTTCTCATTCCCTGTTGCACTGCAGATTCTCAAAAGTCTCCCTAAACTGATATATTGCAAAGGTTGACAAACCTTTTTTCTGTCTAAGCAGACTATTTTAAATCTTCTATTGAGAAACCTAGTCTCCATGAAACTCCTTCCTTGCTATTAGAACAATTAACAGATGCTAGTACGTTGAATGTAAAAAAAATATACAGCTTTTCTATAGCTTTTGCATTGCAGAATTGCATCCATGACTTTGAAACAGAAGTATATTTCAGTTTTAAGAAAGATATTGTGGAATTTCTGTGATGCTGAAATGAAAATTAGGTGTGAAAAGAGATAGGTGAATATAATGCAATTGAATAGAAAAAGTAAAACTCAGCAAGGATTCAGATATATACTACCTGACACACAACTATTGGTAACGCAGATTTAAATCTGATTCATGTGCTTATTTCTGTGGAATATCCCCTCTCAGGTGCAAAAAACCAGGAGCTGTACCCTATTTGATACAACTCATACCCTAGGTATGGGCAGCACTCACTAGAGTACGGAATTAAGAACTGTTGACTCTGGCAGCAGATCCAGCTCAGGTCCCCAGCACACTGAAACACCCCTGGTGCAACACTGAGCTCATTTAGGCTGCCTCTCAGCAGGAAATAATTTATGGGGAAAGCTGTGTGCTGACATTCAGCAAATGAGCAGCTCTGCCACTCCCTGCTCTAGAATGAGCTTTGTCACAGTGTTCCTAGACTTTTAGAACTCTGAGATGGCAAGGCTAAAGAGAATCTTAAAAAGAAGGTGGAGGAATCAAGATGCAGAGGGATATCACAAAGTTTTCTACCCTCTTTTTGTCCTTCCACGAAGGAAGAACAGAACAGTCAAGCTTACAAGACATTAAAATAAAACCCAACTAACCCAACAAAACAAAACAAAATAAAAAGAGCAGACACTGTGGCTCAGTGGGGAAAATGTGTGGCTCATGGCTGGGAAAATCTTACTGACAGAAAGATGAGCTGCCAGGACACAGCTGGTGTGAAGAGAAAACAGCATTGGAAAGGCAGGTCTCCAGGGAAATGTCCACAGGGAACTTTATGCAACATGGAGTTACAGTCTTCTGGATGAATTGTCTGTAATATCTCAGGGGACAAAACCAGCAGTCATAAAATATCCCTCCACTGTACTGGTGAATTTACTATTATGCCATTTTTTATTAGTTGATTTTACCTCTCTCTTTAATACTTCATTTAGCCAAATCCAGACACTTTGTTTTCTTTAGCTATTTCTGCTAAAGGGTAGTTAATGATGAAAGCAGCCCTCTGTTCTATCCCTCTGGTTGTGGTCATACTGCAATTACCTTTGTCTTTCTTTCTCTGAGCTCAAGCATTTCTGCAAAATACAGAGTCATTAAAAGTGGTGTTGATGTAAAATGAAGTTGTTTTGTTATCAAGGGTACTTTTAAGCAATTCAGCATCTGTTATCATTAATACAACATTTTTAGCCTTTTTGCTTTCAGTAATGGCTTACAGACCCACTGAGGTTTCAGATACAAAGCCTCAAGTAGTTTAACACCTTTTCACTTGAAAACAATTTTAGACATACCATGTAGGCTGAAGGAATGCTCAGAAAAGTTATGCAGTTTTCTGAGAAGATAATTTTCCTGCAAATACACTTTCCATTCTGGGAGATTTCCAAGTCCAAACCTGAGTGCTTTCCATTGCTCTGGAAAAAGCAGGCTGAATGACTGCAAGTCATGCAGCTGTTATGAGAGTAGCCATTACTTGTATAGAGAGAAGAGAATACTGTGCACCTATTCCTTAAGCTAAAACAGCATCTGAAACCTCTTTGTATTTTATTTTAAATCACTACTTTTGGTATGGTCCTCTTGACAGCTAATCAGAACAAATCACTCTCTGGGACACTGTCAGCAAGGCTGTAAATAAAAACAACCACCAGGCATATTAATAAGTGTCATCCTAACTCTATTAACTGAAGGAAGGAAGTTTCAGAAAGTGACAATAACAAAGTAGTGCTTAAAGAGATCATCTTTCAAATTTTTCCACATTGATAAGAGGAAACCACCTGCGAATTGAACTTCAGCATTCCATCTGCTTCACATGGAGTATTCTGTCCTCAAGGTCAAAAGTTAAGATTTTATTTCATTTCTAGAGTTAGGACACGGCATGGGATAAATAATGATGCATTTTAAGTTATTATAACTATTTCATGTTCAAAAACCACCCCCTAATTAACAACATTTCTTGTCAATGTGTCAGATTTTATTCAATATTTAACCCGAGAAAAAACTCAAATTCCCTAAATATTATTTTGCTTTCAGAATTCATTTTTTTTCATCAAATAGAGCAGTATGCAGGACAAATAATTTTATAAAGGCAAAATAGATTTAAAAATTCAAGAAATTAAATCTATTCTACTGCCTGAATTTTTAAAAAAAAAATTCATTCCAGTGAGTGATATATTAAAGCCTAAAAATTTAGGGGCTTTGCAACATCTTTATTTATGGTTTACCTTTATTCCTCTCTGAAGCCTGTAAAATTATACTCATGTTTCAAGTAATTATTTAAAAAAAGAAAAAAAACAACAACAACAAACTTCTTTCAAGTGATTTCTATTATTTATATTTTGGATCAAAATTTTTCCAGCATTCAATACAAATGAAAAATGCAGGAATATGCATTGGACCTAGGCAGCAATACCCAGCCATGTAATAAGGATAATCAGGATGGGGGTTGGAAGGAAGTGGTTGTGCTGCTGGTGGGGTTATGGGTGCTGTTTTCTAGGTCACAGTTTAAAAGAGTGTGAGGGAATCTGAAAAAAATTCTTTAGTTAGGAAACTGGTATTTTGTGATAAAATTGAACACTGTTGCCTTGCCTTATACAGGACAGTTGTTTTTTCTCAGTTGACATTAATTGGTGGAGTTGTCCAATTTCTTTGTTTACAGCAAATAAAAGACACCTTGAGTTTCAAGCCTGGGCTGCTGTGGCTTGGTTGACATGAGACTCCAATTGAAGAGCAGTAGTTTTCCATTTTACTTGATGTGTATTTGCAGAATTGTAGAAGGAGACTTCAACTTTATGCGTCAATTGAGATCAAAGGAATTCTAGTATAGAGTCTAGAATTGTGTTTACAATAAGGAAATGGCAATCTGAAAGAGAACTCAATAGAATATACCACTTAAATGTCAAGTAAGAGAGTGAAATTAACATTTCTGAGGAAACTGGGCTGCAAGAAAGGTGGACTTTGGAGAGTAAGTGCAACAAAGGACAAAGAAACCTGGGGGAGCATCTCTCCTATGATGAAAGGCTGACAGAGCTGGGATTGGACAACCTGAAAAAGAGAAGGTCTGGGGAGGAACTTATGACTGTGTAGAAATACCTGATGAAAAGGAATGAAGAATGAAGAAGAAGGAGCAGCAGACTGTTCCCAGTGTCAGAAGGGGCAATCTACACAGCAGGAAACACAGCAGGCTCCATGTGAACATCAAGAAACACTTCTTTTGTGACTATGGGGATGGATGTCCAAAAGCTGTCAGGACATGGTTTTGGTTTATCAGCTCTGTGTGACCCTGCTTGAGCACATGGGTTGAACTGGGCAATCTACAGTGGTGCCTTTCAGCCTCAGCTAACCGGTGAATCCCACAAAAGGGACTGGAGTTGTTAGGTGATAACTGTACAGCAACAAGACAGAAACTTACCAGGCCATACCAAAGGGAAGGCTAATTAGTGAACTAGTCTCCATTTTTAAATCACTAGGTACATTTTTAAAACAGAAGCTATAGATGTATTACAAGCACTACTGGATTAAACAGTCTAAGTGATGATCAACTATCATCATTCTACTGAAATGCAAGAATTTCTTTGCCTGTAAAAATCTTCTAGGCAGTGTTTTAAGTTCATTTACTCCAATTGAATCTTTATTTTCTAAAAAATCAATTTATTCAAAGATAATACAGAAAGTGTCATCTGACACATGTGGCTAAAATTCTGGAGTTCTAACAGCTTTTAAATTCTCACTTCTGAGTCCTTAAACCTCAGAAGCTCCTGTGCCTCCAAAGGCTGCTTAATCACAGAAACAATAATAATAGCACTAGTGCACCTTTATTTTTGCAAGGTAAAGGTAGAAGTCTTAACATTGATATAAAACTAATTCTTACCAATAAAGGGGGATCAACCATCACTCTGATTTTTTTCTAGAACAGAAGTCAAAACAATATAACTGCTCTATAACTTATATCCAAAACCAAAATCTGCAGCCCCACAGGAACCATTTCCAATAAAAATATATTGAAATTAGTACGTAGATGCTGCTTGGAATTGTAAGAATCTGGATAAGAAAATAGAGAAATGGCAAGCGCAAAGGTGCACGCAAGGGACAAATGTTGTTAACATAGTGAGAAGACAATTTTCTGCTACTCCATTTGCCAGGATAATACAGTTCCTGTGACGATCACTGTTTAAAAGGCATTTAGAAATCACATACCTGCCTGACAGGCCAAACACTCCCTTAAGATATCACACAAATATCTAGCTTTAGTGACCTAAATTAAAAATAAAAAAAAAAAATCACACTTTGTTAATCTTGAAACATGTCTTGTTGGTTGGGATATTGAATGACTTTACAATTCTTAGTGCAGTTGCAGTGATTTAAATTCTCATTTAACTGACTCAGTTCTCCAGTGCTACTTTTATCTTCTTCTAATTGAACGTGGCAGAATATTCAGTCTACGCCTCGCAGCTGCACAGGTGATAGTATAATAACAAGCAATAATTACATTTTACTGTCTCAGTTGTTATTAGCACTTGTATTCAAAGTCACACGTATTTTTGAGCTGTCAGCTTGCAACAGGTAAGAACATCTGTGCTAGGAACCGCCTATGAGCTGCAGAGATCTATATCAGATTTGGGGGTTTTTGCTGCCTTATTTGCTAACAAATTTAAAATGCAGTATTTCATACAGCATCATAAACTACATTTCAAATGCTTTCACGTCAATGTTTTTAGGTCTCTCAAGAATTTATGAAATTGATAAATAATCCTTGTGGACATGTTTGTCCACATAGACATGAGGTACCATAAATATTTTCATGTTAACACAGACTTTTAAGTTCAATATATTAGTGCATCAATAATATTTGTGCATGGGAAGCCACATCCATGTAGTAAAACTAAACAAACCCTGCAGCTCTAATTAGATGTATAGAAATTTTCACTCAAAAACATTAATCATTAAGTAGTTATGGTTTGGTTTTTTTCAGTACATCATCTTACAGTACAGGACACCATTGTACCTGCAAGCTATAGCCCCTCAACATAGAGAAAACTGGAAAGAGAAGTTTTCAGAAGACAACAGTGCTCATATCTCTTAGTCATACCCTTGTGGTTATTTAAATTGATTCTAGAAGCAGTCTGTAACACGGGCCTCCTGTATTAAGCCCCAATCCAAAGCCAAGTGATGCCCTTCCATTGCCATAGGTAGATCAGCTCCTTTGAACCCAGAAGTGACTACCATCACTTATTACAGCCTTTTTCATAGGACCCAAGTGTTCTGGTAATATTCTGCAGAATTTCAAGTGAAGGGCAAGTTCTCATCAAAGAAATGTTGAGTAAAATAAACACAATTCATGCAACAATTTGCTTCCTCTGCTGTGAAAGACATTCTCATACCATTCAAATTAAAGTTTTTCCATTAGAGTTTGCTCATCTCTTCTCTTTCAATTCTATAAAAAGAGAAATCACTAAGGAGCAGCTGCCTGTTCTTCAACAGCAAAAACCTGCCACATAATCTAAATTCTGTTTTTCTTGCTATGTAAGCATTTTCATTTCTTGACTTGCATTTTAAACTCATTTAGCAGTAAACATATATTAAAAAAGAAACCAAACACGTTCCATTTCCCACACAAACAATCATGGTACATGGTTTAACATTGGAAAAGGACAAAATGCTTTTGGTATGTAAAAGCTAACTGACCTCAGACTAAACCTTATATATTGTCACACTGATGATACTTGGTAGATGTGTGTCTTTACCTACTTAGGCTGTCTTTATCTACTTATTTTTATCAATTAAATTTATGGCAATCCCGGCTAAGACATCCTAGAGTAAATTTTTATGCTTAGTGCAATTCTCATGCAGATTCATTGCAAAGCCCAAGTAGTGCAGATTTCTTTATTTCTAAAGCTCCTGCAATGCAGAAAAGTGCAAACCTCTCTAAAAACCAAGGCAGAGGATGTGTTATACTTGTCATGGAACTTTTCAGCACTGTAAAGGGTTCCTTGAGTATCAGAAATGTCTGGTATAAGTGAAATGGGTTTTCTTCTTCAACTTCTTAACCTGATTCAAGTTTAAAAGGGTCAGAGATTCACTGTAGCTGTTACAAACTTTTCTTTATAATTGTAAAATTAAGATTATTTTTAAGTAAAGATATTTGTCTCTATTTAAAGACTAACTGCCTTTGCTAGTTCTGCAGAAACATCTGTGCTCCTCAACAGGCTTACTTGCAGCAACAAATTTTCTTCTGGATGATATTTTCCCCAGCTTTATGCTCTGTAACTTTTACACACCATACATCTTGAAGCATTAAGTTCTTATTACTCGTTATAAACACAACACATTTTTTCCCTAATTAAAGGTCACATAAAGAATTTCCTTTGTTCCGTATAGTGTTTGACTGTATCAAATATTACCTTTTCTTATCACGAAAGTTGAATAACCCTGATTCTTTTAATTGTACATGTTTGTGTCTTATAATATTTCCTCTTTTTTCCTGGAGATGTTATTTAACTATTCCCATTCTATATATACATATCTATTGTTGTAGAGTTATTTATTCCATTTAGTACCAAAAAACGTGATTAAATTATTCCTTTAAAATCAGAGTGCAAACACTACCAACAGATTAAAAGCCTGAAGACTGTAAAATTGGGATTTATGAGTGAGTTTTGCATTTAAAAAAGCTAATGATCTGCATCAACTACGAATGCATCACTGAAATCAAAAAGCTCTATTTCTATTTTTACCTCAAAGTCATTGACAGAATAAAGAGTCTAAAAGTAGTGCAATATTCATGAATGATTTAGTATGAGGAAAAGATGCCGATTGCATCAAGATTCAGACATCAGCGTTTGTCAGCCAAATGGGACAGAAAGCTCCTTATAAATGAATCCTTAAAAAAAAAATTGAAATAGAAAAGGGAAGAACTACCAATGGTTTTTATTCATTATCTATAGACAACTGAAAAGTCTGGTATGTTTTTCTTTTGTCTCATAATATATTTTTTTCTGTTTGATGTATTTTCTCCTGTAAGACAAAGAAGGATCTTGCTAATGTGAAAGGAATAATCCTCATCTGAAAAAATGTATAGTTTAAACACCCTCTACCTCTGCATTCATAGACAAAAACAAAAATCATATTAAACTCCTTCTGTAGAAATCTGAGCATGTCTCCCTGTTGTGTTTCAAAAAGAATGGCCTGGACTATATAGAAGGTTACAATTTAGAAGCACATTTCATAACTCTATAATTTCTTACATCTGGTTCAAGATATTTTAATGTGTCCCAGGTAACCTGAAGTCATTCTTTTAGAGGTTTCTTTTTGTTGTTTTTTTTTGGTGAATTTTTGTTCTATTTGTTTTCCATTTGAAAATGGGAATTAGAATTACATGTAATATTCTAAAAAACATTTTTATATTAATTACTTGGCAGCTATGAAATATCAAAATTAAACTGCTGATGCAGGTAGCATGCAGGAAACACTGATGAAAATCATCACACAGGGCTTAATTATACTCCACTGAGGTGCATCTTCAAAAAAATCAAACTAATCTGGATGAAACAGACAACTTAGAAATAAAAATACACACAACTCAAAGAAAATATGTTGCAGAAAAATCTGTGAATGGAACAAGTTCAGCAAGTCATACAAACAAAAGCAGTCTGAAGTGCAATATCAATGATACTAAGACAAAATTAATTCCATGAGAAGCGGAAAGGCACACATCTGAAATTTCTCGAGGAAGCAACAGGAATTTCAACAAAATAGTAAGAAAAAAAGTGACATGGTATACCTGATCTATTACATTAAAAGAAAATAGATTTTTTGAAAAGAAATAAATAAAACATTTCTACATTTTATTTAGGGGCAAAGGAGAAAAGGATTGCACTATGCCATCAATATGAAGCTCTGGAATAAAAGTAATTTTTCCTAGTATCTAGATGTACAATATTTATGAGATTAAAATGGAAAGGCTTGAAGAGGGTTTGTAAGGAAACCCATGAAAATAGCTGAAAACGTAGTAGAGTAACAATAAACGAGAGAAACATGCAGCTACTTTCAGATACATCAAAATGAAATATCAAACCATGTCTCAACCCCTGCAATGCAACCCTGGGCAATCTTCAGATACAGTGAATTTTATGAATTACTTAAATCTAACAAGACCTTTCTCTAAGTTCATGGTTTTCATGAGAAGGGCTAATAAGTTCCATCTCGTCCTGACGGTTCCCAGTTTTCTCCTAAAATGAAAGAAATCTCTAAAGAGAATATCTATAACTTGATATCCCTTACTGAACCAATAGTTTGAAGATGAAATTATTTCACTTCATAAGCTACAGTCGAGGATTTAAAATAGAATCCCTTTTGCTCCCTGCAGTCATTAAGGTCAGTGAATAACTTTCCAGCAGCTGACCAAAGGGATGTTACTTGTCAGCCTGACTGCACCGTGATTAGCACCAAGACAGAGTCCATTTTTTAACCACAATCACTCGTGTTGCATGCTAATTACATAGTGACAGAAATAGAACACTTCAAAATAGAGTACTTCCAATTACATCTTTCAGCCCAAAGACACTATTTTCTTACCTTCTAGTTCTTTTCCAAGACAGCTGAGGTGACATCCTCTCACCTTCTCATAAGAAACGTGACAAGTCTCCATTTAATACCAGTGTACAGTAAGTTGACAGAAAACAACTACACATGGAACACCAGAATTTGTAGGGTGTAAAACCTCAAGCTTATCCTAACTCCAAAGTAACAAAATGTGTAATTGTGTATAAATTCTTATTTTGAGCTAGCTGAAAAGTGTTACTAAATTTCCACTTTTTATATTTAGTTTCTATACAACAAAAGAAATGAGAGTAAAAATAGTTTAAAAATTACAGTGAACTTTCTTATTTACAAAACCTTTAGGTTGCTAAAACTCCTGCAATATTCTTCCATTTTCATTTAATGTCAGCACAACTGCTTGTTGCAACAACACAGGTTTCCCTGGACTGCTCTCCAAAAAGTGATGACTTGTTTGAAGCTTCTGAGTCACTCACTCAACGATATTTGGAAGTCCATAGTCAGGAAAAAATCCGCTTTTATTTATGTGAAATCAGCTGCACCGTAAGGCACCTCAGTTATAGTAAGCAACTAAGTAATGCATAATCACATCAATGTGGATTAACTGGAATGGAATTTATTTATGAGAAAATTGAATTTGAATATAGCGAGGTTACTTCAGAAATAAACTTGACATGGCAGGAAAAGTGTGGGCTTAAAAGGTATGTAAAAATAAAGCTGTATGAGAAGCATCAAAACATCCATAGATAAAATTGCAGTATGCCAGAGAATTACAGAAGAACATAAAACAATCACAGGCAAAACCTCCTACTGATTGAAGATAGAAAAAAACAAATTGCAGTTCTGCAAAGTCACTTTTCAACCAGAAATCCCAGAATTTTTCAACAAAAAGTAGTAATATTAAAGAGACAGACAAAGATGACAAAAAGGACTCTGATGTTGAAAGATGGGTTTATCAATTAAGAAAAAAAAAATTTAGACAGTAGGTTCTGATATGAGAAATAAACAGACCAGAAATTCAAAATATATATAGCGGTATGCTTGCCTTGGTAAGGGAAAGCTTTTAAGTAAACATTATGGCACAAAGAATAAAACGCTGCACCTTGTATTT
>VZTB01003116.1:210040-250570 GCA_013397245.1 Thryothorus ludovicianus | reverse complement strand
AAAAAAAATTAAGTGAATCAAGAGAACAAAAGCTCCATTATTAAAAGCAAAACTTCACAAGATAAACACCAGCACAGATATATTTCTACAGAACAAGTGAAAGCAAGTACGTCAACTCTAGTTATTCTGTATTACAAATACATCATATCTAGACTATTGTAGAAAATTCAAGAGTTATGTGCAAGTGGTGGCTGATCTTTAATACAATACTGAGGATGAATCTACATGGGAGGCATTCAACACACGTGCCAAACAGGTTTCATTTACAGTGGCACTTTCAGGGGTTGTTTTATATTAGATACTACCAACTGGGTGTGCATACCACAAAAGGTGCCAAGCTCCTCTTAAAATGAGCAGCATGCAGGGAGAGGCTATGTAGTGTTTTACTGCCTCCCTGCAAATGATCTCTACATTTTTCTCATAAAGAAAATTGGAAACAGTTTGCAGTGATATTCCCATATTATCTGAGACACTTGTGGAGCAGATATTTTGACTAGAAGCTAAAAAAAAAGAAAAAAAGGATGAAAAGGTTGTACAGATGGAAGGTGAATTTATATCACAGAAGAATCTCCAACATGTTGATATAATTAAGCCTCTCTAATGAGTTAGAAATCCAGACTAGTCACAGAAGCTATTTTAGTTTTTCTAGCCTTCTTCTGCAGTCAATAGGGAAAGACTCTTCTTGAAGGCAATGCCTAGCTCCAGGGCAGACCTTATTCCCTAGAGGGAAGGCTCTTGCTCTCTCTTTCTGGCTGACTACATAAAGAAATTAGACAGATCAGAGATTAAAAGCATCCCTTTGTTAATAAAGTCATTCCATACTAAATTAGCACGTGGAAAGATTGGCAAGCGTAATTATTTTATTTATATTGTCCCAGGTATAAAACCTCAGTGAAATGTTTCAAGTTTAACAAAGAAGCCAGAATATCTCTTAATGCAGCATCAGCAGCAGGTTGGAAGGCTTCTTTCATGGTGATTGAACATGTTTTGTTAAACAGCAACTAAAGCAAAGTGAAACTATATTCTTACACAGAACCTAATACCAAAAACTTGTCTTTATGCTTGACAAATATTTATCATGTGAAATTTATTGAAGGCAAATCAAATTATCTATAAGAAATCACTTTATAGGAATGCTAGTGCTATGGTTTGTTAAGGTCTGTTTAGACTTTTATAAAGTGATGCAGACTTGCATAAATACTCATAAGAACAAAACACTAGGCCAGTAAGAAATTATTATTGCAGACGTTTCAATGGTACTTTTTAAAACTAAATTAAGAATGTGTGGGAAGGGAAATTTTAAGTGACTCACATACCACCCTGTCTTGAAAAAAAAAAGAAATATATATACACACACATTTGTATGAAAAATTCCAATGGAAAACACTTTTTCAGGGCCACTGATCCTGAAATGTATGTAGATTAAAGTGAAAGAGAATAGTTTAACTCAAAATCTAACTAGCTTCTGGACTCAAAACCAGAGCTAAACCTAGAAGAGATTACTTACAAACTGGTCTGAGCAAACAGGAGACAATGTTAGGTACCAAAGAGCGTTTGGCAACTTCCTGAAGTAGCAGCATGTGTTAAGGTTGTACATCGTCCCTTGCTGTACAAATAAAGGACAACTGAAAAATCCCCAGGCAATAAACTGACTTTGCATTTTTGAGGGAAAGCTGTAGGCAAAATTAACTTTTGCCGTCTCCTTCAGTGAAGGAGGGACTAAAGTAAAGTGGCAAAAGGCAAAAAAGAGACATAGAGAGCACCAAACCATCAAATGTAAGATCTTGTCTCAGAAGTTCAGCAGGGAAACTTATCTCTGTCTGCTCTGCCAATAGGAAGTAATGGAAAGAACTAATTACATTCAGTGCAAAACCTCAGGAAGGCTAGTCTATGTCTGTGTGCTGGCCAGCACTGAAAATTAGCATCAGTAGTCAGGAGAAGGAGGGAAACTGAAAACAAGACACGCCAGCCAGTAAGGTAATGATGTGGCAGTGGAGCTCATCTCTGAGCTGACTAAATGTCAGAACTAAATCCTAGTACTGACAGCACTTTCTCTGAGGAAGTGAAATATGTGTTTTATTTACATGAACATATACAAAAGTAAATATATAATAATATTTTACCAACAATTTAATAACAACAGTGTCTTAAAGCTTTGAACAATGATTTTGTGGTATTACAGCTGCAAAACCCTACAGAAACAGTGGCAGTTTAATTAGGAAGGCTAGGGGGAAAAAAATTAAATAAAAGAGCTACCCCACAGCTCATGGCCTGGGGGAAAGTCACTTTCCTTCGTATTCACCACACTAGCTAAATAACAGGAAAATAATTATATTGATGTTTTATTACCTTTTAAGAGCAAACACCGGGACTCTGCTCTCTCTCCAATGCCCCGTTACTCAGGAGCAAAAATAGAAATTCTTGATCCATAGAAAGGTAGCCATAGGTATGGATGAATTAGTCAACATCCACAAAGCATATTAGAAGGTCTGGTTAATGCCTTTTACTCTGACAAAGGTTCAAATAGCTATCTTTATATGTTCACCCCCAAAATCTGACAGGTAGAATCTGACAAAAACTCTTATTTCTTCCATTTAATTCTTCCCCAGCAAATGGCAAATGTCCTTGTCCCCTGAAGGCAAAAAACAGCAACATCATCACCAGTATGGACATTATGGTCCCAATTATACATTGCACTGCTATGCCTGGCAGAACTTGGGAGCTGTTTGATGTTCTTTTGTCTTCCTGAGTTGGCAGAAAATAAAAGTCTGAAACATGAATTTCCCTACCCTCAGTTAATCTAATTGGGCTGTTCACTCATTCTAAGTGCCAGCATTAACTGTTCAATGATCCTATTTTTGAAAGCAGTTGTGAGAGGAAGTGGAACTGAAGCACAGGAGGATCAGCTGGGAGTTCTCAAAAGCAATAAAACACAGAAGGGAAAAGTAAATGAGAAACAGAGGATGAACTGGAAAGAAAATGCTAAGAATGCCAGGAAAGAGACAATAAACAGCAGCTCTAAAATTGGCTTTCCAGTTCTTGGTGACATTCAGTCTCACTGAGACATTTATTATGGATACTGGTGTACACTTAGATATTATTGCTTACTTCAGCTTCTTGAAAACTTTCTATTGGCTTTACTGGGAAATCTGTATGGGTCAGAAATGGACAGTTCCCAAACTGTGCACAAAGGTAGAGGCAGCCTTCCTTTAAGGATGTATTCAATACCAACTTCTAATGCAGAAGGCAATTTTGATTTTTGTTAAGTGCAAAAAAAATTACAAACATTTACAGTGCTCTGGTTATCAAGTCAAGTAACATGCGCTCTTCTGGTAAAACACCCCAAACTTCCTTGTCTGGAACCTACAAGAACAGAGAAAGCATATAAACTCTTGGCTTTTAGGGGCAAGTTGATATAACTGTGAGAAAGAATACTCTTATCTTTGATGAGAAAACATGCAGGAGAGAAAGTAGAAAACTTTATTACTTGCAATGAAAGATACAAAAGGGCAGGTGTGGGTTTGCTGAATCTGTTGCAAAACCCTGCTTACTGGGACATGTTACTGGTACAACAATAGGAAGAGGATTCTGTAATGTTTACTACCAAATGCATTTTTTACTCACAGCACCAGTCATAGATTAATCAACATTGCCTGCTAAAAAAGACAACTGTTCAGTAAGCAAGATGGAGAAACTGAGCAAAGTATTTCACATGAATGAGCATCCAGCCTCTTTCTGATGTGTTGTGTGACCACGAGGAAAGCTGTGGCATAGGCACATTTTGTTTCTAACATACCAAAGGACTGAATGACAGACACTTATAAATAAATTATTTCATCACTGCAAAATCAAAGGAGTTCCAGCAAGCAAACCTTAACTAAGTATTGCAGAGGAACAAGGATAGATGTCCTCATTTGACATTCAGCTAAAAATTTTCTTGACTTCAAAGTTCTTCAAAGTTATTAAAAGGAATGCAGAAAAAGCAGGGTTCATCTTATTCATAAAGAAAGTGTTGATTGTCAAGGGAATATCTTTTGGTACCTTTGATACCAGAAATGGAAACTTTATGCTTTAATTATTAAGATACAGCACTGAAAACAAATAAAGTGCTTGAATCAAGGTGACATATGTAACCTGTCACGTGAAAGCATGGCTGAGTAAAAGAAGACAAATGTACATTCTCAAGATAATAATTTATTAGTGTTAGAAAAAGGAAAGAGAAAAAATATGTCCAATAACTTAATATACAAAAAATGTATGAGATTCTAAGCCTATAGATTTTTTTACCTAATTTAGCATTTACAGGGCACTTTGTTGAAAACATATATGATTAAAACCTTTCCAAATTCTTGGACTTAGATAAAGGTGGTCAGAATTAGCTGATTATAAAATGTATGTCATTAATTACATTGATTCTTACTTAATTGCTTAAACACAAATAATTTTAACAGCATTAAAAAATATAAGAGTATATTAAACATTGTGGGACTACAGAAAGATCTATTTTTTCTGAGTACTTTTTAAAGAGTCTTAACCTACAAACCACAGTAAGTGTATTGTGTTTTGCTTTCTTTAACCAGAAGGAAAATAACTAAATACTCAAAAACTCTCAAATATACACATCAATAAAGATTTCCTCCTTTACTACAATCTTACCACAACTTGATTCTTTGATTTCAAGCATCACTTCAGCTAAATTCCTAGTTACAAATAGTGAGAACATTTCTGGTAAAATTATTAAAATTAAATAAGATTCCCATAAACTAATACTGAAAACAGGAAGAAAATAAAAAATCATAAAAAGACTTTCCAGTCACTTTCTCAGAGAAGATTCAAGTATCACAACAGGTAAAGTATTTCTCTATTGAGAACAACAGACACATATTGATAATCCACATGATTTCTTTAGCCAGCTCTGCAAAAATATCAGTAAAGCAAAAAAGGAAAATACCTTATTTAAACACATGCTACCTTGTTTTCAAGAAAAAATTATAAATCTAAGCAATAGAAACTAACATGAAAAAAACAAAACCAATAAAAAAAGAATAAAGTTACGAAAAAAAAAAAAGTAAGAAGCTGTCAAAGCCTATTGATCAGAATTTCATCTATAAAATATATTTACAGGGCCAAAAAAGATTGGTAGATTTTTATGTGTTTTCATGCATACATTAATTATTCATTGAATTATTAATTCAATTATTATGTGCAACAGATTTTTCACTAGGAAAAACATGTTATCTAAATTCATTTACGTGAAATATACTTAAAATCTTAGTGGAAAGAAATTACATCCTTTTCTGTGGATTTTCTGTTTGTCTTAAAACTATTTTACAAGTTATTCTAAATATACTACCCCTAAAGCAAATAAAAATGATGGATATCTTGGCTACCCAAGCAGTCAGCAGCAAGTTAATGCTACTTTTCCATCTTGATTTTATTTGCAGAAATAGTGTATGTCATAAAAAAACTTCCTGAGAAGCACTTCAATCTCTTTGAAAGTAAATCTATTATATTTTCTGGTGTATTCCTAACAAGTTGCTTTTTCTTTTTTAGTCTTTTTCCTGCTAGCAAAACCCCTTTTGTATTTTGTTTTCACAGCAAAAATACAGCAATACCTGCCTAACCTTTGTGTAATAGCTACCAAACAGCTTTTTTAATGGCAGATGCTGAAACTGACGGAGGAAGTGAGATGCTTTTAAATCTCCCCCTTACAGAGTACAAAATTTACTGTTTGTGAAGCCCTTGTCTGTAAGACACCTAACAGGTCTAGACAGCTTTCTTCTTCATCTCTAGCCATTAGAAAGTGCCACAGACAAGAATCACTGTAACTTGGGTTTGAAAAGCCCCTAACACTGTCAACAGGGACCACACTTTTACCGCCTTTCCCAATAACAATTGGGGGAAAGGAAGCATTGGGAAGAGACAGGCAAACAGAAGAATCTCTTTATAACATCTAGCTTTCACCTCTATCCATCAGTGGCATGGCAGCAAGCAGTCTCTACAGGGTTAACAGAGAACACCTGTAGGGTGGGAGGCCTGGAAGAGCACCAGAGGACCCCACACCCAGCTGGGCATGTGAGATGGACAAGAGAAGGTCATTCAATACTGCCCACACCAACCTCCAGCCTCCTGTGATTCACTTGGATCACACTTCCAATCACAGCAAACCTCACACAACTCTTAGGAAACTGCAGCTGGCCCTTGCATACAAAGAAAATATCTCCCCATATATACATTTGAATTTTTGTAGCTGACAAGGGATCACATTAAGTTTTGTCTGCTAAGACAGAGAAGGTCAGTAACATTATAAATCAATGCCTTGCATACAAATCAAGTTCTCTAAATCTTTATTTGATCTCTGAGAAACTGGATTGAAGGAAGAACAGGGAAAAAATTGCCAAAATGTTCCCAGACAGATACAGCATCATTTTAATACATTTTAATTTAAAGGTCTTCTAATACATATAATATTTGAGTCCTCAGACTATTATTCTTCAGTTCTGCAAGGTACTGTAGATAATCCAGCAGTTCTACTTGTGCTGGAGTCAAAAGTAAACCAACCTTCTTTATTTTGTATTTTCTTCCATTTGAGTCATTAAAACCATGCAATCACATGCTCAGTTCATCTATCAAGAGTGCTCAAATTACTTCAAAGTGAGTGGTGTTTAATCTTTACAAGTCTTTATGTTTGATATACAAAATGTATATAGAGTTAGGATTTATTTTACAATTTTTATTCCAAAGGAAGCTTCCTACACCATTGTATTACATCATTATTAAACCTCCATTTCTTTTCCATGAAGGAATTTCAGACTCCAGAATTCCAAACATATATGTGGGTGATGTTCAAGCCAAATTAGACTTGAAAAAACCTGCCATAATAGTGAATGGGAAAGGTATTGACATCAAGAGCTATAGAAAAACTTGAAAAGATGTAAAACATATAAAAAGGAACATTCTGAAGAACATGAAATGCATGAGAATATACTTTCATATATTGCTAGAGAATACACTTTTAGCATGGCCTTCAGTACGAAAAGGGGTATTCTCATTTTAGAGATCACAAGAATTTCCTTTCACAATTGTCTTCTGTCACAGAACGATGCAACAGAATTTCCTCTTACATCAAAAATTAGGTCCCATAATGTTGGGCTATAGCTCAGCAGCTACCTAATTCCTCTCCCTCATTAATTGCACATTAAAATCAACAGGCAACAAGGAAGCTAAATAGCAGTGAGGAGACTAAATTTATAGCAAAACTTGGTACGTGTGCTCTGCATGTATTTGCCAAAATGACAGCTCTGAATGGTGCCTTTTCTTGCCTTTTCCCATTTGTATCACGTTGACTTGGTAATTTCTGATTTCACTATTTGTCCAGCGTGTTGGCTGAATGGCACCTCTCACATCAGAATCTAGCCCCTTGATATTACAAGGGTCTTTAAAAAAGGTAGGTCTAGAGCATCTGCAGGTAGCAAACCTTCCAATTTTCAGCATACATATATGAAAAATGTCAGGTAAGCTTAAACTTTTTTTTCCTGTTTGCAGCTGACTCTCGGAAGATTTACCCATTGAGCTTTTTAACTAGATTACAATGCATGGTTCAAAAAGTTGGAAAGCAAACACTGCTGTTAGGCTTGCAGAGGGAACAGAAAGAGCTGGAAATGTTGGCCAGAGGTGTCAACCACACTATGTAAGCTATTTGTTCCAGAGATCCTTACACTGCGTGCTGCACCACAGACTTGAGTGGAACAGGCAATGAACAAAGCAGCAGCACTGACTTGTCCAGATGATGAAGAAAAGCTGCTCTAACAGCCTTCAAGCTTAGCCTCTCCTCTGGCATGTGGGGAAAGCAGGTTCAGAAAGGGATTGCATGTGATGTGGCCATACGATTTGGAGAACACATGAAAGCATCTGTTGAAAATATTAATCCAATATAAAATTTGCTGAGTGTTTTCAGCTATGAGTCATATTTTGTATCTTTGCAAGGTACATAAGTGAGAAAAAAGAAGAGCATTACTTAGCAATAAAATAAATTGATATTGCTATGGAATTCACTGGCTGCTGCTGCAAAATACATCTGCTATCAGTGAATTTGATGCCATTGTGTAGCAGAATACAAATCACTTTAGCTAAATTTTAAACTACGGGTATTTAAATCTTCAGTTCATAAATTTCTTGAAAGATCTTCAAATCACACATTTGCATTACCATACCCTGACCAATTTATTCATGAGCAGACATCATCATTCAAATCAAAGCAATTCCTAGTCAAAGACCTGGAGGATCATTCTGTGAATAAACAAAACTCCCTCCCTTTCTATGTACACAGAATTGTGTACAACCAACATAAAAAGACTCTCTAGCTTCTCTTTTTGTGATGCCTCAAAAAGATTCAGACAAATAGAACAAACACAAACAAAACCCCCACAACAGTAACAAAACAAACATAGTCCTCCCCCCCAAAATAGAAAAAAAGCCCCACACACCCCTTCAGCATATAGAAAACACATTAGAAATTTATAGGCTTTGTGAGCTTTTTACATCTTTTTCAATTTGACTACCACAAGGAAATATTAAAACTTCTTTGAAAAAAAAAATCACTATTTTGTTTCCATATACAAATAAGGAAATGTTATGTAAAAGAAGGATGTTAATCGCAGTAATAAAAATGGAGAAGGAAAAGAAATATAAATGCTGCCTTAGTTTTACTCATAGTGATCTTGAGAAGATTTTGGAAGAAACAGAAGAAGAAAAAATGGGTTTAACAATAACTAACTGAAACACAGAATCATAATTGCCCATGGACAGAGAGCACAAAGGAAAAGAGGTCATGGAATTAATGGAGTTGAACTCTGTTGTTGATTTAAATAAACATATTTGACCAAATACCATGATTGTATGACCTCCCACTGTCAACAGGAAGTTGAAAATTCTTGAAAATAAGTTTACTGGAAGTCCATAACTACTGAAATATTTGATCTTACTAAAACAAGCAATCCAACAAAGGAGCCAATTCACCAGACATATTGTTAATGACCAGTAGTGCTGAAATACATTCATGTTCCTAATTATGACAATGACTCTTGTCATTCAATAATTTTGAATTCACTTGCCTACTTACTGAATGCTACTAGATCCAGTAGTGCATATTTGGTTAAGCATGTAGCTCTTCCCTTCACTGAATCAGCACCTTACATAACAAGTTTATTTTTATCAGGTGCATATCAAAGAGTACAATCTTGAAGACAACTTTGAATTTGAATGCTGACAGCTTGGCTTCCCTGACTTAAAAATTTCCAGACTTTGTGGCTTATTTATAGAAAAATTACAAAGACAGATATGTCCTTGGATTGATTAAATTGAATGAATTAGGTAATAGAATAATACTTGTTTAAATTTTGTGTCACAAGACACTGTGCTAGAATGAGAGATTGTTTTTTCTCTTAGCTATTAATTTGCGTTGCTTGTACACTGTCTTGTCTGATACAGGCAATATTTTGTAATAGCTAGAAAACTGGGAGATAAACTTCAAGTAAATAAAAATGAGTTCTGTTTCATGATTTTTGGTGTTTTTCTGTGTAATTATCAATTAATGCAAATTCCACGCCCCAATTTACTTACAGCCAGCAAAAGTTTTAACTCTTTTAGGCATCACAGTCTACCCAAATATGACTGATTGTCAAAAGATAAAATTGAGAAACTGATATTTAGTAATCAGCAATATGGAACATTGGTAGTTTACTGTTGCATGTCAACAAAGCTGCCCATTTAGATCACCAGTTTAACACAGCACCGATTCCCATGCTGCATGTGCACAGCTGATGTGGCAGAACAGGGACCTCTTTGCCTGAGGAAATGAAGCTTAGTTGGTCCAGTCATATGTTTATGGGGTTGTCAACAAAGACACCAGTTTTCAAGACACTTCACACATGTTCTTGACCAGGTGAAGGAGGAAGCTCTTGTCAACCTCCATGAAAGACAGAAAGGCTGAAGCTCTCACATAGCCTCACTTGTGCTGTTACTGCAGAATTCAAGACAGAAGGGACTCTGAGAATCCAAGAGGTCAACTTCTGCTTTCAGTAGGGTCTTCTAGAGGAATTAGCCCAGGGTTATGCACAACCAAATTTTGAGCACCATCTTCGACAAAGATCCAAAAACCTCTCTGGAAACTTGCTTGAGTCTCTGATCATGGTGAAAAATAAAATATATTTCTTTATATCTAATCATGTTACAATTTATATCAATTTCTCTTGTCCTACCATCGTACACCATAGAATGGAAAACTTGGCTTTACCATGCCTGCACTTTCCATTATGTTCTCCTCATCATTTGGGAAAAATCCACATTTTATAGTAGCAGCTATAATAGGAACAACTTTCTGAGAAAAACCTGATTTTTAAAAAAAATCAAAATACTCATGTTGTATCTCTCTGAAAATGATGCCGTCCAATGTAACAGAAAGGAATACTATATCAGTTTTACTTCATTTCACCTCATGGCTATGGTTTGGTAAAAAAGTTCTCTCCATCTCTTGACAGTTCAGCATAACTACACTGTATAGAAAGAAAATCTTAATCTCTTGAAATTGGAAAGAATTGAAAACAAAGCAATGTTTTACATTTTGGGTTCTTTTCCTTTAAAATATTTTGAAAATGTGTTTCACTTTTACAGAACTGTTTTCCCAAGGGCAACAAAGTGTCAGTTTGTAAGTACCTATGTATTAAAAGATTTTTCAGTGGCAAGCAGCTTCTTGACAGACAAAGGCACAAAGATAAATGACTGGAGACTGAAGCTAAGCAAAGTCTGACTGGAAATATTTTCAGAGTGAGCGCAATTAATCAATGGAACACCTCACTTAAGGGTGTGCTGGATTCTCTGTAGAACATTTTAAATCAAAAATGGATGTCTTTTATAAAGATTCAGTCTAGCTTAGCCATAAATTACTAGGCTGTACAAAGATAGTTGAAAAGCAGCTGAAAAATTTTGTCCAGTTTTAATTGCATGTCAAACTATATATTGTAGTTGTCCCTTCTGCCCTGAAGATTTTGGACTCTGAAAATAAATTAGCTTCAACTTCTAGAAAACAGAAGTTTCAATAAAAGTTTTTAAGGCCCAGGGTAAGAATGTGAAACTTTGGATACACAATGGGATAAACCCTGTGTGATAACTCCACCCATAGTGTCTGTTACCTCTGGGAACATTCAGAGTCCTCGTTGCAAGGGGACACTTTGGGCTAATAAAGACACAGGAGCAAAAAACAGAGAAACCCAAGAGCTATTCAGGAACAGAGTTTACCAGGCACAGGTGTTAGCAGAAGGCATCATCCTTCCAGCACTCCAACATCTAGTTTGGCAAGAGCCAAAGCAGGGCAAATGGGGACAATAGTAGGATGCACCTCAAAACCACACTCCAGATTGGAACCAAAATGCCACTGTAGGCATTGTCTGAGATTCTAAACCAGCTGGGTCCAGATGCAGACAGAAAGCACAAGGGCAATTTTCCTCAAAGGGTACCTCCATGTCTTCACAGCTGCAGAAGAATCTGCTGCATGTCCGATGCCTCAGGGCATAGAGACAAGCTTTTCTTCACAATACAAAAGCTAAAAAATTATTAATGAAAGAAAGAGAGCCTATCTTTTTATATGATTTAAGGAAATAGTATTTAGACATTTAATAAGATTATTTTTGTTTTAATTTAAGAACAAAGTAAAAAATACATTTATATGTTTCCTTCATCTTCCTGCAAGGTCTTGTGGTAGAGAGTAGTATTTCCTTCCAATCTTTACCCTGAAAACATCTTTACAGGAACATATTTTCCAGTTGCAAATGAAAAATATTCTTTCTGTTGAAAAAGCCAGCTATTTTTTCTTTACTGGAAAACATTTGTCTGCCTTTAGATTACACCCAAAAATGAGGACAGTAATTAGATTTTTTCACTGTTGGTTTCTGACCAAAAATATTCTACCAAATTATTAAAATATCTGAGCAAAGAACTTATTAATCTGGGTGTTCTTTTTTTTTTTAGTAATTATTTTATCTTGTGTACAATGAACTGTTAATAGTCAATACAATGATCTTTATGCAATTTCAATTAGAATAATTCCCTTCTAATACTTTTTTCTCAATTTAGGCTACTTGGTAGCTTTCTCCATTATCCAAGGAAGGCTTTCTGACTTTTTTGCAAAATGTAATTTTCCATGTTTTCATAATATAAATGATAACACTTCAGTGTTCCTGTAAGAGTATCTGTGTTCAGATAACTTGTAGATGAGAATGAACTGAATAATTTTGATCATCTGGAGTGACCTCATTTGCCTGACATTCTGAAGTGGTCCTAGATTACATTTTCTTTAACCTACAGTTTAGTTTTAGAAAAACATTTGTTCTTTACTTGCTAGCAAGGTAGAATTGAATGAAAGCTTCTGTAAATTGTTATATTAAATATATCTGCTGTTAAAAATTTATATCTTATTTCTAGCCTTATTTCTGCTGATTTCAAAGCTTCCACTTAAAATTATTCCTGATATGGAAGTGGTCAGAAATTTTTATACTGTTCAGATGACAAAATTTCCCCATCTTATGTCGGAGAGTCTTAGAATATCTCATTATTAGACCTTTTTACTGCATTTTATCTATTTGCATAGCTGTTCTGTGAAAATTTTGGATATGGGCACCAGGACTAGACACAGAATTCCACCTAAAACTTCCCCTATTTGTCTGTCTATCCATCCAAGAATCCTGTTTTGTTTAACATGGCATCACACTGTGATGACAGACCAATTATCTACCAAGACTGTTTTGTTTGTTTTCTTTTTTTTAAGGAACACTGCTTTCCAGAAGAGAAATGTTCCAGAAGAGAAGAATACAAAAATCTATACAGACATGATGTTCTCTTACTAATCGAGATCATTCTGTGCTAGTGACTTGGTTTTGTTACTTATAATTCCCTAACCTCTACAAGGCAAATGCCTCTATTATTTAGAAACTAACTCAATTTAAAAATATGTGGGTTTTTTTTTTTCCTCAACAGAAACTATAAATTTCAAGCAAGAGGAGTTTGGCAGGAGGTAATTTTTCATAAGCCCGTGTGTCATTTTTCTCTTACCTCTGTCTGCTCAGTATAAGTCAAAAATCTATATCATGTGTTCCATTTTGTGGGACTGACTTTAGCCTGTGTCAAGTCAAACTATCCTTTACAGTCTTTTAACATAAAGTGCAGTGTGAGGTCCTTTCAAGTTCCTTTGAAGTTCTTTGGTAGTCCAAGATGGTAACATTCATGACAAACACTCACAAGGTTCTTTGATCAGTTTGTCATAAAATTTAAATATAGATTCATTTAAATCAGCTTGTTCTAAAATGCCTATCACTCTCACAAAAAAACCTATAGCATTTTTGTTGTCATCCATTTCCCCAAAACAGACTTGGAAAGTAGAAGAATATTAAAAAAACACTTCTTCTGTTTACTCATTGTTGACAATACTATTTCCTCCTAACACTTAACTGATATCATCAGATTTCTTTAGTTCCTGATTTACCTAAATGTGTTGTATTGCTCTTCTCCTTTGTCTTCTGAGAATATCAGAATATTTTAGGTGGGGAGGGACATCCAGACATTACCTAGAATAAACCTCTGCCCAGAACAGGTCTAATCACATCAGACTGCTCAAGATCTTGTTATGTTCCAAATGTTCCTACCTTCTGATTTCCATCAATTGTTAGCACTTTCTCCTTTTTAGCTTTGTTTTTATTAAATGTCATCCAGTAAGCCCCTTAGTTTCCCATTTGTTTAGGTTCTATAATCATGACAACCTGTAGATATCTAGATATGAAGCAATATGACAACTCAAATTGAAAACTCTGCTAATTTAAACATAAGCCTCTACGTTTAAGTCATTTTTCCTTGTTGCTGTTGTTCAAGAAGTTGTTATTTCTACCATATTTAATCCAGATTGTAGTCCTCTGTCGTGTATCTTCATTTCCCCCTATATTTATAGTAACTATATTCTGAGTTCTGCCTTTTGCTTTCTATCATGATCTGATATTTTTCTGCAAACATTAGGTAGTAACTTCATACTGATTACATGTTTCATACTTCTCTATCTGGCAGTAATCCCTCAAATATTCATTTTCTTTCAAGAGGTCACTGACATCGCAATAAGAGCTGCTATTTTTAAGTGCTCCCTCTTGAGTTTTGCCCACTTAATCTTTCTTAAAGAGGCCATGACTGTAGAATTTAACACTCCAATCATATCAATCTTTCTAGCAGGATCAACTAACCTATAAAATTGAATTTATGTTTATAGATGAGGAATTATAGTTATTTTTATCTGAAATGCAATAAAATCAAATAAAGAATTCTTTTGGCTCCATGCAAAATATAATTTTGCATTAAAATAGTTACACTCCCTCTCTTCCCTATATTCCTCTTCTATTATTAGTGCAGTGATCTTCTGACCATTCTTGATGTAACTCCCCTTGAGTTCCCAGCCTTCTTTTAGTGGGGAGGAAGCCATACAATTTATTCAGTCTCTGCTCTCTCTCTTTCAGTCTCAGGACAGAAAGCAGACATGGTTCCAATACACCATTCCTGAACATTTCTGCCTGTTCTCTTTTTTGGCTTTTGGGCCTGACAAGATTTTTTGAAAGGTCTTTTAAATTTTACTGACTGTCATATTTTTTTGATTTTTGGAGCTGCTTAGTAAATTATGAGGCCCAAGAACTTTGCCTTTAAAACAGTAACTTTAACACTTTACTAACCACTAAACATGATTACAGCAAGACAGAGAACCTTGCAAAGAACTATCTTATTATCTAGAAATACATGAAGCTAACATGAAGTTTCAGTACTCTGGCAATTACCATGAATGCCAGCACTTTCAAAATTATAATACATGAGAGATAAACCACCTTTAGTCCTTTAAACATATTAAGAACCATCATGGTTCAGCAATTTCAGAATCACAGGAAAACAAATAGTCCCACTTCCTGCTCAAAAGAGGGTCAACAAATGTTTGTGCTTTTAAGAATTTGGTGTTTGAGAAACGCATATTTATGCATCAAATCATATTCAATTCAATATTCAGAGGGTACAGCACTCTGTTTCATTGTTATTGCTTTAAAAGCCTGAAGGCGGATTTGGGAAAAAGGAAAAAAAACCAAAAAACAAATCAGTAACATTAAGTGCATACTGAATTAAACAGGATTAAAATAAAATCTGCTCATCATTTTTAGTTTATAAGGGAACCTATAGGGATTTCAATCTGTCATTGGAATTTCACTGCTATTACTTCAGGTTTTTTAGTCTAAAGTAAAAAAAAAAAAAAAAAGAAAGGGCCGTAGGTTGCATTCACAAAATCACAGAATAGTTGAGGTAGGAAAGCAACAAGAGACTTAGTCTAGTCTGAACTCCCTGCTCAAACCAATGTCTGTGTGTGCATGTTGCTCAAGGTCCTGTCCAGTCACATTTGTAACTATCTCCAGGAATGGGCTTTCTACAATTTCTTTGGGTTTGGTCACCCCTACAATGACATGGAATTTCCTGAATTTCAGTTCGTGCCCATTTCCTCCTCTCCCATGACTGGACACCACTGAGAGAAGTCCAGCTCTGCCTTCTTCAATTCCTCCATCAGGTATTTATACACATTGGCATAATTCTTCCAAATCTTCTCCTCTCCAGGCCTCCAAAAGTAATAAGATATGTCTCCCTGAGAGCAGAACATTTCAATACTGGTTTATGCAGAATATTTTTAAGAATTTACATCTTCATCCAAGAAAAAGTTATATAGACTAATAAAAACACAGAATTATAAATACTGCCAGATATGAGATTTCAATTTTGAGCAATGTAATCAAATTATGTCTATTCTAATGAAAACATCAATATTTTTAGCTCTGAGATGCATGTTCCATCATACTTTCATAGTGCAGAATTTTATACTTTTTATTATCAAAATAAAAACAGAGATACTGCCATAGGAAAAAAAAATAGATGTTCATAATTATTTAGGCATAATTAAAATAGTGCATAATTAAAGTAGGATCTAGGAATCACCACACACAGACAAGTATATTCAAAATGAAAATACTTAGTCTTTCAATTTTCTTGAAGAAATCTTAAAAAATACTAAAATTAAATTAATTTTTATTAACATCTGTGTTCTGAAAAAAATATAGAGCATGTATTTCTAGATTGGGTACAGAATCAAAAGAGATAGAAGATCTCTTTAGAAAAAATGTTGTATCTCTAAAGTAATTTCATATATTATATTGTGATTCCTGATCCTCTTAGGCTCCATTTTTAGTAAAATAAGGAAGATATGATCTGTGTGTTGAAGTGGTGGAGAACCACTATAGTGATCTTGGGATCTGTTCTGGAAAAACTTGCTATGAAACTCAGAAAATTTGGTTTAGCAAATATCTAAATTGTATAATATTCTTTGCCTTTAAGGACTTTCCAAAAGTTATTCAACAGTTTAAAGAAAAACTGAAGATTTCTCATATTACCTGAAAAACTCAATCCAGTAATTTATCCCTGTATGACAGAATATTTGAGTGTCCTATCCTGAACTGACTCCAGAGAACTGACAGTATTCTATATGGACATAAGTTCATACATTTCAAATGTCACATTCTAAATTTCATGAAAATTAAAGCTGACAAGATCAGTCATACAATCTTTAAGCAGAAATAGAGACGGATTGTTCCTCTATCCATATCTACAATGCTTGAAAATGACCCCTAAGCTACAATCAATAAACCAGCTATTTTCTGTTCCTGTCCTCACTGTATGTTTGTGTTGTACAAGGCACCTTCAGGCAGTGTAGTGAATACAAACTCAGTTATAGGTGAAATTATTTATCCCGGTACCTACAAGATAAATACTGCAGAACTCAACCTGTGGAGCTGGGTCCCAGAAGAGCACCTTGAACTCTGTGCACATTTAGCTACCTTATAACATGTGCTAGAAATTATGGTGGTGCAGAAAACAAGTAATACACTAAACAGGGCATATTTAGCTTACGTAGACTCCTTGGGGTAATGGGGATTACACCAAATCCCTTGCTCTGCAAAGAGCAGTCACATCATTCAAGGCAGCTCCCTACACCCATCCATGCAGATCACAGGCTGAAGAAGAGCACTGATACTTGTCCTGCCACAGTGCAATGTTTTTATCTAGACACATTGGCTGCCAGAATGTAGGAGCACTCAATGCTTTAAAGTCAATGTAAGTCCTGTCCAGAAGGAAAGAAACATAGATCACAAAACCACAGAATAAGTTGAGTTGGTAGGAACCCACAAGGATTATCGAGTCCAGCTATTGGCCCTGCATAGCATTATCTCCAAGAGTCACACCATGTGTCTGAGAATTTTGCCCAAGACAATCTCATGTTGATGCACTGACATCATCACCCCAAGTTCAGGGTGCCAACTACACCTCCTCCTACCTCATATCATTGGTGCCTCACTGCACAGCAAAACACTGAAAAGGTTTGTGTGACCAGAAAAACAGAGCATGTGAGGAACAGTGGCTCCATAGCCTACTGGTTATGGCCCTCTGAGGTGATTTTGACTGTCTTAGGAGAGAACCTTAAACCTTCAAATTTCTGGGCAACTGTTCCGGCTGTTTTATTTTCACAGTAAAGCACCAGCAACCTCTTTACTATCTTACTGCTGGAAACGTCTTAAAAGACAAGCAGAGCATTGTGTTAAGGCCTATTTCTGCAACTAAGTGACAATAACCTGAATTGATTAGAGCAAGGCTAAATAAATTGCACAAAAGCAAATTCATACATGTCCAGCACCTGAAGTCATCTGAGAAAAAAAGGGAACTGCCTTATACATTTAGGCATTCCTAAAATCAGGCAAAATCTCCATTAAAGTAATTTTTTTCCCCAATTTGTGTGTTTGTCTTTAGTACTGGCTTAAAACCTCAGTAGAGGCATACAGCTTCCTCTCTACTGAGCCCATAACATTGTTATTACAACTCTGAAGAGATTTCTCCAGGTGACAATTAGACTGCAGAGCAGGAAAAAGGATTTGGTTAATAACTTTTCATTTTGTTCATTACAACCACTTCCACAGAAGTCAATTGTGATGTTAAAATTAGAACTGCAGTTTTATATATGGTTATTCAACATAGTGAGCAGTTGCAGTATGATGAAAGACCGACATGGCTTCAGAAATACCTGGCAAACACATACTCTGGGAACATCAGTGCTTTTCCAGAATAATGAAATAGAGTTAGGCTCTTAAGCTCACTGTACAGCGCACAGGGAAAGTCAAGTGCCTCAGGATGTGATTCAAACACATCAAGCACGCTAGGCATGGGGGTGCTTAGAGCTAGAGCAATGAGCCATTCCAAGTTGAGGAGCGCATCTGAAATCCCACCCTCCGCAGGGCTTAGGCAGCAGGTTCCATGCTCTTGGGACCAAATCATGCCCTGAAAATGTGTACACTTCATTCTTTTACACCCTTCCATTTTCAGGTAAATTTGAAAGGTAGCTATGCATGTTATACCATATAAACATTATTCAGAATATCTGCAGATAAGTAGAAATCCATCCATCCTCTTCAGGTACTCAAAGAGAGCTTGTCTTTGTATCACCAAAGAAGAAGCTGAGACAGCACCACTTGCAATCCCTAGAAATTAACTTCATGACTGTAAGCACTGAGCCATGACCATCTGAGACAGCTCACTGCACCTTTGATGTTTTGTAGCAAGACAGAATTGCCTTCTTCAAAGGCCAAAAGCAAAGGAGGTACAAAACCAGGAATTGTAACATTGTTCATAAAAATCTTGATGACAATTCAGAAAAGTGACATTTGTTTTGATCCCTCTTCTGATTTTTTATTTTTTTTCATAATTACTAGAAATTGCAGTCAAAACTCCTGGCAAACTCTCAAGCAGTATCACCTGGGATGGGACCCCACCTGACAGAGCCCAGCATGGCATGGTGGTGGTTGACTACCAAGCAGAGATGCAGAATGAGAGACTTTTATACTCTCAAGCAGTAAGCAGTGTAGGGTCAAGGGCAAAATCTGCTGGGCCTCGAGGTGTCCTCTTAGAGTGAAGTTACCAAAATCCATTTCATACATGGACAAGTCTGAAGCTCTATAGAATTCAAGTGATGCACATTTCATTATTCATCTAGGGAGCTGAGGCAATAATATTACCCTGGCTTTCTGAAAGCATACCTCTTATAAATGGAGCTTTTGGGGAAAACATTCAGGTAGGATTTATATAGTCTCTTGACAGGCAGTTAAGACTTCCAAAGTAGCACTCTCAATCACTTATTCTCAGTAAACATTAATTCTAAGATTTACTGCCCAGCGACCTCTTCCCTTTACAGCTATGCTAAGAATGTCATATTCTGTGTGAATTCATTTGTGACCGGAGGCACAAGCTGTCTTTCCAAGGTGATTATAATACCATAATAATCCACCTGTAAAACAGTAGAATATTGGGGATCAATATTTAGAGTTTCATTTTCCTTGTTCACATAACCAGTTAGACCATTGAACCAACTATGAGACTTCCCTCTGTTTGTTCATCTTCATTAATAAATGTGGACTTCTGGACATAAAAATAAATGCCTGCTGTTCAAATGAGCAGTGTGCAAGCCATGACTAATTGGCAAAGTGCTGCCTTTAAGCCCTCCTAGCACTGCTTGTGGCAATGGGAAATAGAAAAGTTAAGAATCAGGCTAACAGAAAGAGAAAAGCAAAGAATTATTTGTACAAAGGTTGTGACTCAGTATTGTTGTCTTCTGTTTCATTGCCTTAATTAAAAAAAAAAAAACAAAACCAACAGCAACTTACTTACATACCTTTTCTTAAAGCAACATTAAGTTGCAGGATTCTAGATCTCTTACTGTGATCTAACAATTGGACAGTGAATAGGAGATAAGTCAAGCCAATACAAGCACATTTGTTATGAAAAAATTTGTGTTATAATTGAAGATACTCTTCCTTCCACCTTGAATACAATCTATGTATAAGAGGACTCTAATATTGCTATGGTTACAAAAACTGTAGCTTGAGGTTTCAGTCAACAAAGGTGAGTAGTCAGGCAGTGGAACTCAGAGCCCTATAGTTTTCTTTTTGTTTTTTTATAGCAAAGGAAAAAGATAAACCATTGTCTTCAGTTTCTCATTCCTCCCAAGCTAAAAACAGCATAAAGACAGGATTTTATCACATTGTCATACAGGTTTCCAAAAGAAAGGACAAAACCACATTAGTTACAAGCGTTTTCACAATGACTACTCATAATCAACATTAGTGTTAATGTCATTAAGCACTAGCAGATTTGGCAACTGTAACATTACTGATTTTTAATAGCTAAGACATGAACATTTGAAGAAACAGAATGAAATTTGCTACGTAAAAAATATTTCTTAAATTTCTGTCTCTATAGACAAATTTCTTCCAGGCTGGACTGATTACAGTCCCTAATCTGTAATTCTGGATTCCTACATCAAGATCCACAAATAACATACAAGATTTTTCTATAAAAATAAACTCTTTGTTCTGGCCCTTCCTTCACTTTCAGATTTTGGAAATCAGATTTCTTTTTCACTTCTCACAGGCAAGCAGAATAAAACAAAACAGGTAAAGGGCAAAAATAACTGGAGAGCAGAAAGTCAGAGAAAGAATATTTCAAAGCAGGCTGCTTGTGTAGCACCCACTTACGCATACCAACCATAATTCTGAATGAGAATGAATTCTGATGCAATGTAAGAGAATGCAACTACATTTATCTGAAGCATGCCAGTGCCCCACCAGCAACAGACTGAGCCATAAAAAAGACTGAAGACAGTTTTAGATAATTCTAAATAGATATGTGTGTGTATGCACTTATATAGAAAGTAGGTACAAAACTTCATTATTTAATTTTTATATTGTTAATAAGAGCCAAACATAATACTAGTCATCTCTACTGCTTGCTCAAGCTTTTTCTCAGTAGCATTCTGAGCCTTTAAAACTGAAGCAACTAAAATTTGCTTACAAAACTAATTTTTGGAATGATTGTCCAAATTAAATGAGTGACATGAGGAAAATAATCTTTTTGGCAGAAGTATGTCTTTATAACAAAGAGCCCCATTATTAACAAGGATGCATTTGTATGCCCCTTTCCCAGAAGTGGTATTTTCCTTGGAGCTGCAGATACTCCCAAATCGAATAGTGGATCCAGTTTGTGAGTTTGCTTGGAATCATGGAACAGTTTAGTTTGGAATGGAGCTTAAGGAGTGCCTAGTTCCAAACCTACTTTCATGGGCAGGGACACCTTCTACTAGACCAGGCTGTTCAGAGCCCCCTCCAAACTGGCCTTGAACACTTCCAGGGATGGGGCAACCATACCTTCTCTGGGCAATCTGTTCCAGTGTCTCACCGCCTTCACAGTAAAGAATTTTTTCCTAATAGTCAATCTAAACCTACCTTATTTTCAGTCTATAGCTGTTGCCCCTTGTTCTATCTCTCCATGCTCCTGTGAAAATTCCCTCTACATGTTTCTTGTAACCTCCCTTTAGGTACTGGAAGGCTCTTATAAGACTCTGGAGCTGTCCAGGGCTTCAGACCTTTGACTGCCTTCACTCTCTCCTCTGCAAAAATGCAGAAAAGCATCCAGCTTTTGATTGGCAATCATAGACTATTTCAGATAGAGACTGTCATCACTCTTCTACAAGCTTTTCAAAAGGGCTATGATGAACTTTCTTGCCTTTATTTAATAGAACAAATTAACTCTTAATTTATGTCAAGAAGACAGTGCTTAAAATTAATGCAAAATTGTAGTTCCCAAATATTTCATGCAATATTTTAAACTGTTGGAGACCTGCCACTCCCCCATCACACGCATACTTATTCCCTTATCTAAATACTGAAGAACTTAAACAAACCTTCCAGAAACTGTACCACTAATCTTTTTACTTTCAGAAAGCAAACTGACAAAATGAATCCATATCCTGATACACACTGTGCCCTCACAGTAGCTTAATTATAAATAATTATAGAAATTTCCTAGCTTAGAGTTGCATCATCACACAAACAAAGCCCATAGTGGTTACATTGCCAATCCTGCTGCAGTTTATTAATCAGATTGTGGTGGGCTGTCTACTGGATAACAAGGTCTAATGGGCTTCTGCAAGGGGAGGGAAGATGGGGACTACACTCCACTGGAGAAGCACCTTCCTTTACTTTGAGAATTAGGAGAAGAAGGTGTTATGGCTTAACAGAGTTCAGAAATTTCAACATCTCCTAAAAATGAATGAAATCAGGGCAAAACAATAAATCAAAGTAAACCTGGATTTACAACTTCAGTTTGGAATTAAAATCTAGAGAGCCAAGAAGAGATTCTGAAAGACTGGAAAGGTGCAACTGTGGAACTATTTTCTAGTGAAAAAATAAGTTGATACTCAGTTACTTAAGCTATCTATAGCTGAAAGTTTTAAATGTGACAAGAAGGAAAGGGAAATGACATCATAAATCAATGCTTACGAGCTGGGCAGTACTTTCCCTTTCTCAGTGTAGTCCTAGGGCCAAAAAAAGCTTCTTATTCCAACTACAAATTATTTCAGTCACAATTTTGTATGCAAAGCTGCTTTTCCAACAGAGTCTGGAGGTTCTTAAGCTACGCTGATCATTTCTGTTGTCTGTGATACTGAAATTCTAGTTTTTCTTTGTGTCATTACTAAGGCTAAAGGAAATAAATGTGCTTCCAAATCACCTCATGTTTAGTTAAAACGTAACTACCACTTGTTCAATTGGCCTTATTTTTCTTCAGTTGTTTCAAAACTTAACTGATGCCTGGAGATCTGCAAGTCCCCAAAAACTGTTCTAGGTGCATCAACTACTGAGAATACCAAATAATAAAACAGATGTCATCCATATAGATTTCAATCCTAGATGAATCACATACTAAGAATCCCATAGTGAATTTTAGAATCATACCCTTAGAAAAGGTTCTATTTTGTGAGAATTTGTACCTTAGCATTTGTTTTTCTATAAACATGTCATCATTGAATTACTTCTTTAACAGAGAACAATTAAAATTTTTCTGTTTTTAAAGGTCAAAAAATATTTTATTTAAATTTCGAAATTTCACGATGATGATTATTCTTTTTCCAATTTCTGGGTGTATTAGCTTGTTTTTCAATTTATGCTCAGGAGCTGTTAATGTCAAATTTGTGTGAATTAGGCTATTCCTAAAAATAAGTAATTAAGTAACTGCTGCCAAACAGCACTCAGGGAAAAGCAGGTTAATTTACCACACGAAAATGCTTTCCTTGTTCTGTAATAGAACAGTGACATAAAGAAAAACATCCAAATGAGAGAGAATAAAATAAAGAAGTGAATTTAAGGCTGTGGGAGCCGCAGTATGAAGAAACAAAATTTATCATATCAATTTTGCCTTGACTTAGTTGTCAAGTTGTATTTGTTAACTGTTGGTTATTATTAGTTGTTGTTGCGTTTGCCTTCTCTGCTGTGGACAGGTTCATGTGTTTCCACGGACAGCAGCAGCTATGGCAGAGGGTGCCACTCCACATAAGGCCACTCAAGCCAGAGTGGCCAAAGGGACTGAAGAGAAAACAGCCCCAGGGCTTTCCAAGCTGGCTGCTGAGAAACAGGCCAGCAACCTGGTTTTACAGAGGACACTCTGTGCTACTTCTTTAAAAAACAAATCACAGTAGTCACTCTGACAAGTAGCATATCAAAATAACCAATTCCAGCTTCGTGGAAATCTTAGGTGTAGTGAAAATAATCAGAAAAACCACACTTGGTGATTTGGTGGTAAAAGAAGCTTGGAACTGATTTCCTAAAATATTTTAAATATTGCAAAAGTCAGAGAAATACAATATTATAGTCTGAACATTTTAGAATAAATTTATAATGATTGCTAAAAATCAACCAAAAAGTGATAAATTGATTTTCAGTAAAATAAGATAGCTTTAAATCAATATAAACTTTTAAGGCAGAAAACCTACATACAGATAGACAGCTAATTAAATCTCATCTCCCCAAGATAGCTTTCAATGAGAGAGAAAACAAGATTTTGTAGAGTCAAACAAGATTTGTAGGCATAGGGGAAAATGCAAGAAGCAGCTCAAAATTCAGTGCTGCAATTGCTGAGAAACTATAAAAATGCTCCCACTAAACAATGAGAGATTCTAGACAAGTTTTTGGGTCATAGAGTAATGAAACCAATGGGATTTATGAATCAAAATGTGACTCTTTGGGCTGGCGTAACTGTGAATAAATCAAATATTATAATTAATGGGGCATTAATGTCACACAGCTACATTCCCACAAATTGTATGACATTTTGCAGAAAAAGTCAAGTGAAAACGCAATGCTAGAACAAAATTTAGTGGCATTTTTTTCCAGTGGGTTAGATCATAAAAAAACTCAGATATCTGGCAAGGTACTAGAAAATATGTCAAAAAAATAATCTCAAATCTGAAAAAGAAATAGGTGTATATCACAGTCATCCTTATTCAGCACAAAGAAGATGCTGAACTAGAAGTGATTTTACAAAGAAGCAAACCTTAAAGCTGCCTATCATATCAGGATTGGGAAGATGAGAGAAGGAAGAGATGGGAGCCAAAGTTGCCCCTCGACCTCTCCTCCTAGAAGCCCTCCAGAAAAGGCAGCAGCAAATAGCAGCCTGAGGGTACACCAAGGGGTACCTTTGTAGCAGGAAAGGAAGCTCTGCAGTAGCTGCAAGGTGCAATACTGAAACATTTTGGTAAGTAAGATTCTACCTGGCAAGTCTATCCTAGCTGTGGGGTGGCAAAAGCTGCACAAGAAAAGACTTCAAGCCTATTCTATAGAAATGAACAAAATGGGAAAGAAAAAAGAACAGCTGAAAAAAAAAATCCAGCTATACAAGAAATGAGACACTAAAAAATTACATGGAGGGGAAAAAAAAACCAAACCAAATACCAAAGTACACAGCTATTATTCATTCTAATTACAAATTAACCTGAACATTTTAAATACCTTACCAATAACATGAGTTAGCATTATAGCACAAGGCTTTGTATTTGGAAAAAAAAAAAAAATCAATGTTTAGGTATTACACTGTGTGTTTGGGACATTTTTAATGTATTTTATTTCTGTTCAAGAGATCATTCAGATTCAGACAGAGGGAATATCTGATTTGTTGAGAATTAAATGTTTTCCCAAGCACAAATTATACTGCAAGGCAAAGTGACAGCCTTGCCTTTTCAGTGTGTGTCTGTTCCTGGGACCATCATTCATTCATTCATTTCATATTACTGATCCAACACTAAAGAAAAGTGATTGAATGAATATGTACAAATAGCTAAGCAGAAGAAAAATAATAAAAAATGGTTTTGAGCTTTTTTTCTGAGAGAGCACGCGAATCATGTTAATATAATATAAATATACAGGTTCAGTCTTGAACTGCTTTGACCTAACTCTCGAGCTGTATTAAAATATCTTTATTCACGCTTTATGTAGTGAACTGAACCTTAGACATTAGATCAAAGGCAAAAACTAGACTATATATTGTAGTTTTGATGTTTCTGCAGGACAAACAAGATGAAAAAGAATAGCTAATCATATTTAAATAAAAGTGAACACTAGATAGAAGTCAGTTTCAAATTGATAGAAAGACAGGTTAGGCCATAGAAATCAATGTCATACATTTGGGCAGAAGGTAAAAAGAAGAGAAAATCCTACTATAACTTGCAGTGTATTTGAAATTTAGGATTGTCACTTCTCGTCACACCTCAGCCTGGAAATTTTCAGAAAATTTCAATCTAAACTTTGTGGACCACGTTTCTGCTCTTAACAGCAAAGCAATACAAATGTCTCCCCTAGGGTACGACTGCAATTACTCACTGGGACTCATCACCCCTGTGAAAGGACTTCTGTCACTGGAGTAATTATTTTGCCCTAGACCAGTCCTTCCTGTTGTACTGCCACATCCATTTCCCTAAGCTGAAAGGTGAGCATACAACTGCTTCCAAGTCTGCTCTACCCCGTGCACATATGCATCCGTGCACACACTGAGACACACAGCCTAATTAGCAGGTATGGCACTGATCATCTATTTCAACTCCCCACGCATCTTCTTCTCCAGCAGCGACTGCAAACCTTCAGGAGGGCTCATCAATAATGGCCGGGCTCCTGCTGGCAACTTGTATCAAGGGGAGGATTTGCAGAACTAAAAGGTCTGTCTCCCTCCAAATTCACCACTCAGCTTCTCTCAGATGAGGAGAAACTTCACATGAAATTCCGCCTGAAGGTCAGACCTACTGTGTTTTCATCCTGCTCAGGAGCTCCTGGGCAATCCTATGGAGACGTGAGCAAAAATTCCTTATGTGCTCAGCTAACTCCTGAAAGCAGGACCAGAATGTCCTCAGGTTTATACCTTATATAATAAGACCTCAAGAGGTGTCTTTCCTTCATGCACTTTGTCTATTAAAAGCACAACACAAATACAGAAAATCTATAAAATCCCTCCAATCCCAGGAGAAAAAAAATAGAAAAGCAAAGGAAAAAGAAGAAGAAAAGATTACAATAGTGAATTATGGGCCAAAAAGACAAAGATTCTAGTTTGTTGGTGCATCAGGTCATATTCCAAAGGGAAAAAGGTCTCTTCAAGAGGGACTGCCTGCATCACAAAGATAAAAGTAGCTAATCTTCTTAGCCAAAGACTAGTTTAAATTCCCTTTTCATTACTCAAACTAATAATACATGAAAATTGTGCAGTGAAGGCAAAAGTAGCACAAACTCACTGTACTGGAATAAACATGACGAAGAAAGCTAAAAAAGAAAAGAAAACACCACATTCTTTTATCAAAGGTTTATAGATCTATGCTGGAGCTCCAGGTAACAAGTATAAGGATTTAAAAAATTCAGATATTAACAAGAAAAAATTTGATTTAGTGGTCAGTATAAAAAACTCTGTGATGACCTGTAGTACTTTTATGTTAAACCACACTATTTTAACCTGAACATAGCTGTAAAATTCTGTGTTAACAATAATTTTGATGAGTAACAGACACCTAATAAAGTCTGGTTTCTTGCTGATATACATGTCCTAGGCTTCTACAAACACACAAACACATATCTCAGCTCCTGCTTCATACCCTTCTGGGTTTCACCCTTCCTCTGTGTTTCCCCAAATTTTTTTCTGCTGTTTTTTTAATGATCTTCTCAATCCAGTCAATCCCCTTTCTATAAACAGCAGCTGGACACGGAGGACAACAGAGCACGGATGGCCCTGAGTTCTCTGTGCTCATGTTGCAGCCTCTTCATCATTCATGTGGATCCCTGTCCACAGAAATGTACAGAAACTAATAAACTTTGGGAAATGCCTTGTTAAAACTGGGTTGTGATTGGACAGTGGTCAGAAATTACTAGGAGGAGCTGACAATGCAATCACATCAGTCTTGTTTCAGAAGGTAGCCAAAAGCTAGAAACATCACCAATTTTCTTGAACATCAGCAGCCATCTCAGTAATTCAGAGATGGGATCTTGAATACCTATAGATCTCTGGGAACAACAAAACAAATCTCAGGGTAGGCTCTTTAATATCCAATCACATGAGCTGAGAACCAGGAATTTTCCCTTTCTAACACAGGAACTCATATTAATATGCCCAAGAGTGAGCAGCAATACATCATGATTAAGGTACCTATAATTTTGTTAGAAAACTTTCCAACATGAGATGCTGAATCCAAAATAAGGTTCCTCAGTTTTGAATGTCATTACAATCTAATCACTGTATTGCCTGAAGGAGTTACTTGCCTAGAAGCCAGCAGTTATGACTAGATTACATAAAATATGTAGAAACAGAGGATATTCTGAGGAAGCACAAGCATTTATACTTTGTGTCTGGCAGAAGCTTATTTCCACAGTTAAATGAAATTGTAAATGAAGCAGGCTGTAATAGAATGTCAGTGGCACAATGGCAGAAAAAGACAAGTCTTCGAAAATTGAAGAGTTCCACAGATTAAGAGAGATGATCAGCATAGTCAAAATCCTCATGCTGATTAGTGTTTATGTTAAAAAAACAATTAAGAAAAGTGAGAGATGGCAATGAAAAACAGGAGAAACAGCAGTCTATATAAAATAGATACTTTTGCCAGTGTAGGAAATTCGCATGGAGATAATAGTTGATGAATATGATGAGATAGAAGAGAGACTGAATAGCTATCTCCTCTTTACACTAACTGGATACTCCTAGGAATGGTTCAATGTACAGAATAAAAAATACATAACTTGCCTTTTGCTAGATATGAAGAGATACTATTGATGATTCTTCACTCTTTAATTGCCTTGAATACACATTGAAAGAGAATGGGGATAAGATTAATATGGAAGAATTTGACATTGATGTATTCCCCCTACAGAATAGCAACTGTCCAGTATTATGCCTTCATGCCTTTAAGGCCCACTCTCAAAGGCAGAGGATATTATTGGCACTTTTAAACTAAAACACGAAAAGGTTCAAACTGATTCCACTCCACAGTCTGGAGATCAAAGATGCAGATGCAGCCTCCAGCCCATATTCAGACTGTCACTCAACAAAGGACACAGAGATTACCCACAGAGAGGCTTTTTATTTGAGAGGCTAAGGAATGGGTGCCTGCATTTGTCCTCCTAAGAATTATCTGTTCAAAAAATATTTTCCAAGTTGTGTCACCTAGCATACCTCAGTGAAAGTCCTTCAGGATAACATAAGTCTTTGCAGCCTAAAACAACTTTCTCCTTTCACAGATATAAAATGCTCCATTAAAAAATAATTAATTTTGTTACAGCAAGAGATAATTAAATCAGCCAGCAGTTGAAGGCAGCTAATTGAGAACACGAATTCCCTTTCTGCAGCTGATCGTAACTTAATAGGAATTTGTCAAGATGGAGAAGGAAAAGTACCTGTTTTTTGATATGAAGTGGAAATAAGACATGTCACCTTCAGACTGAGACTTTTCTCAACCTCTATAATCTTCGCTATTTCACATTGTTGCAGGCTGTCAGTGATCTGATTTAACCAGATAAGTAAAAAAGACACTATCATTATCAAAAGCACACAGTAAGGACAGTAGAGCCTGAAGCCACCTTGCAAGAATGTATTTCCTTCCCCTCCCTCATCACTACTGCAATTGCCTGAGTAGAAAAAGCAGCAGGAAATTTTCCAACACATTTATTCTCTTGGCCTTTTGTTTCATTGTCTGGTTTTGAAGACTTCTTATTGTAGAGAATGGAGAAGAGGCAAAAAAGAAAAATTCATCCAAACAGAAGAAAAGCAGTCACCCAGTAACTTGGAAAACAGAGCTAAAAGCCCTTCAGAATTGTTTTGCAGTCAGCAAGCTTCATATTGTACTTGCTCAGGAAAGAAATTTTTCGTTTTGTTGTTATGTTCTGTTATTCTCCTTTTATCCCTATTTTTCTCAAGACTATCAGTATCATCCTGCATTTTTCTTGCATGTAAGAGAGTCATCACTTTGCTGAACCTCATGACACCTGTGTAAATCAAATCAAATCTAATGCTCCTGCTAGGGTTAAGTGCTTTGTTTTCATCACTGCAGGCACAAGGACAGGGACAAAGCTTTGGAGCCAGACATCCAAATGAAAATCCTCTATTCAATACTACAATGTCAGGTTAGTTTTTGTCTCTGTGCTGTTTTCCCTCTTCCTGACTGCAACATGAAATGACTTCATCATCATCATGATTTCATAAAACAATTTAAGTGAGTTTGCTGTGATTCCTTGAGGTGAAGTTTCAAGTTTTGAGGGAGGACAGGTTTGTATTTTATCAGGCTGAATATTATTGCTCCACTTCTGAGAAATACAGATTTCTATCTTCTCCTTCTATTCAAGTTATGCTTTTAATCAGAGACACTTATGACAGTGGATCCTGAGGAGTGGAAGGATTTTTACTCTGTTTCCCCGCTATCTTATACATGCTACATCTGCTGATTTGCAGATACACATATTGCTGTCACTATATGATATAACACTTTCACAAACAACATTTAGATCATTTCCACTGCTGCCATACCATTTACTAAGCTTTGCCACACTTCCCAGCCATGCTGTTATTCGTGATTTTTCATCATTCAGCCAATCAAGATATAAAAAATCTGACATAAAGAGCAGTTTTGCCATGTGAGGATTTATCTAGTGCCCACAGGATACTAAGCCCAAGCAGTCAAGAATACCTTGATGAACTGATATCATAAATAATGTTTAAGACATAGTCACAACCATAGTGGCTCAACACAGGGAAATAAATGCTCTCTGGTAGCAATACTTCATACCATTCTATAATTGAACATATACATTGATAAATTCAGGAATTTAAAAGCTTTCTAATCATCCTTCCTCAGAATGAGTAACTTCATGAACAAATTGATTTCCAGATTGTATCAGGTAGAACTTGAATAAAAATGAAAATATTTTTAGCACAATGAAATCCAAATGTTTAAAACATTCTACATCACACAGAAATACCATGTGACAAATTTAAAAAAAAAAAAAACCAGAGCTCTGGCCACATACTTTATTATAGATCATGAACTAGGCCAATTTTAAGAGTGTTAAAGGCTAGTTTCAAGCTTTCTGTTATTTTCTCCCCAGAGACACACTGTTATTTGGTTTCCACAAAGGAATTGTTTTTTACATCAGAAAAAAATCCCAAAGCAGAAGAAAAAAAGATCTGATCTGACAAGCATTTCAAACACAGTTAATAAGCTACTTTAATTATCCTACTACGATTCTCCCATTTGTACTCTGATCATCATCTTCTTCACAAACTTAATTATGCCTCATTTGTTCTTGCTGCATTACTCTCAGTGAGTATTCCAGGTGGAAAAGAGGAACCTGTTTGTAACTGTAACCTCAGGTAATTGTTATATATTTTTTATTTTGCTATAGAATAATTTGGAGTTTTTAAGAAAAAAAAGAGAATATTTTTGGGCAATTTGAATATTGAGTAGAAAGCCAGGGTATTTCCACATCAGAAAAGCAAAACTCAATGACTATGCGATCAGCCATCCATCTGAAAATTATCACTAGTCAGATGACTGAAAAAATGAAGAAAATCATGCTGTTATCATCTGCATTTTAGAGATTAGTATTAATAAATTCTGATTCCTCAGCAGAGGAAACCTTTCCTCAAACTTGACCTTTGAGAAAGTCAGAAATAAGAGCAACTGGGAACAAATGTGCTTCGTGAGTTAAATACTGAGACATGAACCCAGTCACTATTTAGAATTTATGCACTTCCAGCACTTTTAAAGTGCATAGAAATTACTGTGTTCTGACTGAGTCCAGACTGAGTAAATACCCTGAAGTACCATAATTTAAGGCTTGATGAGTTGTTTCTTCTAAGTTTTCAAAAGTCCTAGGTTTTCCCCCCTACCATGCCTGAACTTGATTTCACCTAGGTTGCTTTTTGAGACACATTATTTTTATTTCATTAACCTACTGAGACAAAACTGCTGTCCCAAACTCACAAGTGGTTTTGAGTACAATGAAATACCAAGCCTTAAAATCCAGAACTATATACAAATAACTAGCCTTTACACATAATTTCACTGGTCTTCAAAACTGAGACAGAAAAATTACACAGCATGCTAAGCTTTGAAAGCATCAAACCTAAGTTTCTAAATTTTTTAAAAATACAGAGACACAGGACAGTCAGTATTAAAATATATTCCATTCCATGCCTTACCTGAACCAAATTCCATCCCTTTAGAGATTCAGCAATGATAGAAGTAACTGTTGCACATACACCACCAAAAACCATCAAATGATTAGGTCCATATTTTATTGCATCATAGAAGGCTTTGAGTCCTTTTGCATTGTCACACTGGGGAAAAAAAAAAAAGAGAGAGAGACAATATTAAATGTCACAAATAAATTATCTAAGAAATAAACTGTTGAGCAGTTGGGCAGGGAAAAAAAATCAGGGGTTCCACAGACATAAACATAAGACCTAAACATGAAAAATTAGAGCACTCTCTTCAGAACTCCTAATGAGCCATAGTAAGAGAACAAAAAAATGCCTCATTATACTCTACAAAAGCAGAACTTTGGTACCACCATTTGATAAATAACAAAAAGTCCAGTAACAAAAAAACAAAACATTTTCTACATTTAGAGCTACCATTTCCCAAAGCGAAATTTGGAATGTAACACTGGATTGTCAGCAGGGCTTCCATAGTTGGAGTAAAGTTCGACACTACTGATGGTCTCTGTAAAAAAATTTCTTTTTCTAAAGAAGATTCCTAAGGAGCTTCTACTTAAACTTCTACTTAAACTTCATCCTCAGTATTCTGTGCAAAAATATATAGCAGAGAGCCTGTCATTTAGAAGGGTAACTCAAAGTCTTCAAAAGATAACACAATATTCTTTCGAAGTGCTAAGAATTAATTGTTCAGCTCTCATAACTCACACAGCTTAGAGTGGAAGGCTGGGCTAGATGACACTCTGAGGTCCTTCTAACCTGATCTGTTCTTGGCTTCTCTGATAATTAATTTGATCATTATTTCAGGTGTAAAGAATTTTACTGTAAACTGAGACCAGGACTGAAAATTCAGGAAAAAAAGGGCTCATGCTAGCCAGTATTGCAAAAGATATATCAATCCTTGAATAAAGTAGTATTAATCATTCATAATAACCCTTATTCCTACACTTGCAACAGAGTTTTAATAAATTATGCACTTGAATATAAGAATTTCATTCCAAAACACACTGGAAGTCAGAAGTACCAGCAGATTATCATAGTGGCTGCCACTGCTCCACTAACAACCACTTCTTTCTCTTTTTGAAACAGAAGTTTTCTGCCCTCTTTTGCCTCCTCTATAAAGTCTTTCTTGAATGTATTCTTTACAAGAACTATCACACACCAGCTTCCAATATTTCATTATGACTATTCAATAAAAGTTCATTTACTATCAGCAACAAAGTAGTAATTGTATTGCATTCTGCAGAGAGAATAAAGATTTTGACTAAGAAGTTTGGAAGCTTATATTAATCTCCTTACTGAATTAATATGCTAAAAGAAAAATTATTATATTTGCATTCTATCTGCAAGAATAGAATTATTGCTCCCACTTATTCAAAAGGATACAGATATTTAATGCATAGACTCTCCTAAATTGCACAATGTAGCCCAATGTTTTCCTTCTCAATGCAGAAAAAACCCCAAAACCACTCAGTACAGCAGAGGCTCCCCATCAGTTTAATGTTCTGGTGACAAGCTCACATTGTGAATTAAGACTGTGATCATTGGAAGCATTCTCCATCCTTACTTCTTCACTCCCCACTTAAAGACCAGTTTATTCCAAGTGCAACCAGAAGGCACAGCTATTTGAATTTATAAGCAGTCAAAGACACTAGAGCTTTAGTTATTTGCTCTTAATTGATATTTAGCCAAGTCTCTTCCCTCATCCACCTTATCACATGAAGCTGCAGCAGAAGAGATTGCTGAACTGGTTTTCACACCAACTTAAAACCAGTTACTATAATTATTTTTTCTTTTTTTATTAGGTCACATAAAATGTATCAATAAGTAGTAGTTTGAGAAGAATACAAGGCATATATGAAATAAAAATTATGTTAATAGTAACATAACTGTCCGACGTTGCAGCCCGTGAAAGGCCATGTACATGAAAAGTAATGAATAAATAAATTATAAAGACTTATGGCATGTTATCTGAAGTAAAATTCACACTAAACTCCACCCTTACATCACAAAAACACTGATACATTTTTAACTGCTATTTGCCTACAAAATGTTTCTCACTGCAGTAAACTTAAGAAATTATGGGTTGGAGTAAGTCAGCTTGCTGGGAGGTCTAGAATTAGGATAAGATCTTTCTTATTTGATTTTTCATAGTTATAAATATACTAGCATGACAACAACCCTTTTTCAATCACACAGCAATTCTTTGGGAAGATATGCCAAAATGTTTGTTCATCTCTCCCAAAATGAAAGATTCATGCTGCTGAGAATGAACTCAGCATTAATTAATTTACTGATAAATCAAAAGTACCTACAATTATACCTGGGCTTCTCTTCAATGTTATCCAGTTAAAAGTCTACCATGTTTTCACCTTTTTACTTTTCTCCTGACTACTCCCAGTTCTCTCTCTTCTAGGCCACCATGAGTAATTAGACTCTGCCTATTCCTTGAGCAAAACTGTCCTAATAGTCTGAAGTGTGTCTCAGGGATAAAGAACAGGAACTTAATACTGTGGCTGGCCACAACTGGACAGAAATGAAAGGAAAAATGAGAAAGATGGGAGAAAGCAGACTTTCACATTTGTTTAATGTCACATTTCACAACATACACTGTGTATAACATTCTTCCCTGCAAGCAACAGAACCGTCTGTCACAAGCATTAAAAAATAAACATTCAGATAAAAATAATAGCCCTACCAAGCCAGACAGACAAGCAGGAGAAAAGGTTTCTTCCTGCCTCTAGTCTGACGAACACATCCTCAGTGAGATCCTGAAACCCTGTGAACAACTGGATTTTTTTCAGAAATCCCAGATGGCCACCACTGCTGCTCATGGCCTTCAGTTTCCAAGCCCTATATACCTAAAAGAAGGTAGTGCTGTTGAAAGACAGCAATCACTGAAATTCCCATTAAATCACCACCAAACAACTTCCTGAATTGTTGTCTCAAAGTGACTCTAACTATGTCCAGAGAAAGCCCTTTGCAGCAGTCTACTTACAGGAAGACTGACCAGAAGACTGCATAAGAACCAAAATCCACATTAAAAAGCAAAGGCCACATGTAGATTATAAGAAGTTGACTGTCTTACTAATTGCAGCATGGCCAACAGCAATGAAGGGGGAAGAATCCCTCATAAAAAGTCACTAACTTATATAATGAAAAACATAATCTGAAGGAGCCAACATTGCTTTTATTACCAGGTTTTGATATTTTGCCTGAATTGTCAACATGTATACTTCACTGAGCTGAACTGCAACCAGCTCACTTTCAACCCATGCATAAGGCCAGGCAGGTATTGAACTGTGTCCTTGAACTGGATTGCACATTGAAACACTGACAGTGGTTGGTTGCAAAACTTTTACCAAAACTAGAATTTAAAATGTATACGATTTGTCACTTATCGCAATTTTCTTCAGGAGAAGGGGCTGAGAACTATTTACCCCAAACACATTAATTGCTATGTTTAGTCTCAGCCAAAAGCCAGCAATGAGAAAAATATAAATAGCAAACATACATATTAATGAAATAATTACATTAAGTGTATCTCTTAGCACACTGACTTGATACAGATTACCTGGGAAATTCACAAGGAAAAATACAACCAAATTATGAAGCACAGATTTGTGAAGTGTCATGTCTCTTGCTGTGACAAAAACAGCTTAATATCACATCTGGCATCTGACAAAGTGTGCCTAGAACCTCCTATTTCAATTAGGAAAAATAGCCAGATGAACTCCTGCATAGGAGACAAGTCAAAGGAATTTGTGGATTGAAATGTTAACCTCCCTGAATCCTCTACAGAGGAGTGGCTGACAAATAAAATCTATAATCCTCCACTGAGAAAAGAATCCGAATACACCAGGAGGAAGACCTGCCTGAGATGCTACGGCTGCACAAGGAAAAGAAACATTTCTGGAGAGAATAGCAGAGCAGCTGAGTAGACAGGAGAGATCTCCCATCTACCCAAAGGCCCTCTGCAGCTGAGAGAAAGATGTCACACATCACTGAAGTCAGGAGAAGCAGGAGGCCTGACCTGTGAGGGTTGTTGGCTGCCAGGAGGGCTGTCTGGCAGACAGTGAAAGACACACCGGGATGTGCACTGAAATCCTCATGGCCATAAGCATAACACACTGCAAATCCTTGGTGCACAGAACAGAAATTCACATGGCTCTCATAAAATAAAAAGTTTTGCCAACTCCCTTATGCTGACAGGTTTGAGTAATTACAGGGCTAGCACAACAGCAGATACTTGCAATTTAACTGAGCTTGTTAGAGTTGCACAGCAATGAGCATTGTAGGATGGATACACTGGTCACATGTGTGATTATGTTTAGATTTTTAGCTGTTGGATAGCTGTGCTGAATTGTTTCTCAGCAAGCTGTATTCTGGCACAACTTTACTTTTTCTGAGTAAAAGTAAACATGAGGAACTATTTTGGTGTCTATTGAGCTACTGACAATTGATGTTAGAGAGCCTTTATGAAAAGAGGGACTAAAAAACAGCTGTCATCTGCATAACAAAATATCCAACTTCATCAAGTGATATCAGAGCTTTCAGCAGCACTCTACCCAAAACGCTCATAAATATATAAAGAAACTTCTTTGAACAGAGAGAACAAAGGTACAGAACCTTATTCCTATCCTCTGCAAAATCTTGCTTAGAAACCAGCTCTGTGTTATAACATTAGCTCAAATGGAGCTAAGAGATGAGGAATACCAACAATTATTTTAATTTAATTTTTAGTGACTTCTTTAAAGTCATCAATAAACACAGGCAATCCAGTGAAGAACACATAGACAACTGCTTGGAGCTACAAAAAATGTCAATCAAGTTAGCAAACTCTGACTGCTTTATAGGGACAGGGCATGCTTCCCCTGAGGTTTCTCTCAGTTTTCAAGTATCTGCAATTTAGGTACTTTAAAAGCCAGCAATTATATTTTTGCATTGAATTGCTGTAGCTGGATTTTCTTTCCATGAGTTTGTACAACTGCTCTTGGAACCTTCACTTTGACAATCACAGCATCTGGTGACAACATAATAATCCATTGAAAGAAAAAGCACCACCTTTCAATTGTTCTAGAATACTTCACACTGTGCAAAGTAGGTGTGAGGTGTCTTGCCAGGGGATGTTATGAGTGCTAAAAGTTCACAAATAAATGAAATGAAATTGGACTAGATCATAGATCAAAAAATAATTCAAAACTTCTTAATGGAAAGATGGCAATTTTCTCAGGAAACACCTGAATCATGGACTTTTGGTGGCTAGGATACCATTCTAGGGAAGCAAGACCAAAATCTCACCCTTTCCTGCTGACCAACTGACAATGCCAAGTACTTGCATCAAATCTGGTCTGAACTGCTGTAGCCATTCCTATGTTCTGCATTTGAAAAACAAAAAAGCAACCCCTTCCAGCAAGTACAGTAATTTCTCTATCTTAAACTGAAGTTAAATCATACCAAAGAGCGAGCTTTTCTGTATGTGATTTCTCTATCATATTTTAAGTAAAATATGCAATCATATTTAGCAATCATATCTTATTTTGCTTTAGAAGGACTGGAAACAGCAGAGGAGGACTTAATCTATTCAGTGGAATATTTCCCAGTAAATTAACTTTCTTTTCTTGACACCTCTTGACATACTTCGAGACTTTATCTAGCAACTTTATCTGATTGTGCCTGCTGCACAGCTCACAGGGTGCTGCCTCTAAGGTATGGGTGCTTGGCATCTCATTTAGCAGTTTATATTCTGCCTTAGGCGTCACCAGCCTCCTTAATCACTGATCCCAAAGAAAGGGGGACCGCTCACTCCCTGTCCCCTCATTTCCTAAGAACCTGTCTAAGCACCTTGTGAAGGCTCAGCCTCTTGCTCAATGACATTTTCTTTTTACTCGGTTCACTGTTTGGAACTGAGTCCACCAAGCAAGATAAACAAAGATTTTCTGTCTCTCCTTATAAGAGAAGTATATTTACTTTTCCCAATAATACTAGTTTTTTTATTATATGACTTATATTTTCAGTCTTCTTACTATTTCTTGGAGTATATAACATTTACACTGAATGATTCCAATTTAAGAACTCCAATATTAAATGGAATTGGAATGTAGCAAATAGATAAATCCTGTGTAATCAAAACTGACTCTATGTTTCCATCCCGATTAAATATGCAGTAGTAGCAGAGATCAATTTGACTTCCTCTTTTCAGAGTAAACTTGCATTCAGCTTGAAAGGTGAAGTCTTTCCTCAAACAAAGTTAAAGCTTTTCCCTGAAGTATAACTGTAACACACACAGAAGTTCAGAAAATCATCAAGTAACGTTTTGTGTATTTGTGATATGAAGATCACTCCCTTTTAATAATGCAACTATTGGGTTGATGTGGCAAAGTTTAGGTAGCAGAGGAGCAGCAGGGGTGATTTCTGTGTGAAATTGCCCCCATATTTGTCCCCAGGACTGACAGTCAGTTCTGGCCAGCTCCAAAACTGCCCACTGCCCAAAGCTGAGCCCATCAGTGTTGCTGGGGAAACTCCGTGATAACACATTTAATAACAGGCAAAAAAACTCCATTGCACAGCAGCTATGAAAGAGGAATAAGGAAAAAAAAAAAGAAAGTGAAAGCAACAGCCCTGCAGGCACCAAGGTCAGTGAGGAAGGAGAGGCAAGAGATGCTGCAGGTGCTGCAACCCATGGAGGTCCATGGAAGCAGAGATCCACTGTATCTTTTTTTTTTTTTTTCCTGCCTGTACCACTAATCTTGTGCAGGAGTTGTTCAAGGGCTATATAGCAATGAAATTCATAATTAAAGTAACACTGGCCAGGATGTCTGTAAGAAAACATGAATATCTTCTTGTGCATTGTTATTGGAAAGCTAACATTTGGGCCTCAGAGAGATCCTATAGTGCAAAATGAACAATTAGTCAGATCCTACAGTATAAGTTACTGAGTTTTGTTCTGCAGTTGGGCCTGTCATCTTGTCTGAATCAAATTGGTGTTAGTTCAAATATTCCTGGACCAGAGGGGATTTTATAACATCCATACTGTGTTGGTTCATCCACAACATACAATCTATTTTATTTAACTTGCTCACTTTTGCATCAATCTAATAAAATATTACACAAGAGAGTTTTACAGATGTTTTTTAATTACCAGCATCATTTAAAATGGATAGATGCTCCCAAAAACAACATCCTTTTGAATCAGAATATTTTCCGAGTATTCTTAAAGCTGCTTGTGGATGTTCGCAATTCATAGTTTTATGGCATTAATACATAAAACACAAAATTAAGTCTTGGTACTGTATTGGTTTTTTTTCTGACATTCTGGGGCTCAAACACATATCAGATATTTTTGAAAATTCAGTATTAACTGGGAGACCATTACCTTGCTTCTTCCTCTCAACCTAACTTATGCCTCAACCTCCATTGCCATTATGTTTTATGGAAGTAAGTGGAATTATGGAAAAGCATAAAATTCCAAAGAAACAGTACAATAATATATCCAAACAAATCTAGAAAACAAATAATATATTCTGGCTTTGAGGATAAGCTGGTTTGGCTTTCTCCAGCTATTCCAATTTTTACCAAGTTCAACATTAAAATACAAAACAAAGAATTATTTTAATTATTCAATAATTGGGGGAAATATCTTCAAACTTTATTTTTATCAAAATACGTTTTGAAATGCTCCTATGAAATTGGTTATGTTTTTGCATTTAAGTAACCTCAAAAGGTGTTGTTTCAGACACTTGAACCCCAAGACCATTATCACCTGAATTTATCTTTACAATCTGCTATTTTGTTGTCTCTAAGACATGAGCTGTAGTAGATTTACAAGAGATTTGCCAGCTGCTGCTCAAGTACAAAATGGAGAGCTAAGGGAGACAATACTGACAGGCTCAACACAAAGTCACTAATGTCAATTCTTCAATTTTATGTTTGTCTCTTTTTTTTTTTCATCCTTTCATTTTTACCATTTATTATTTACACTGCCATAAATAACCTATGCTTTCATAGCCACATTCTGATGAAATATTTCTCTTAAGATTTCCCTTTATTCCCTCCCCTGTGCTTTTTTAGAATGCAGGAAAGAATCCAGAAAAGTGGAAAGATGTGTTATTTAAATATGACATTGGATTTTGTTTTCCAGATCTAGAGTATGCAAGAGATGTGACTTTGAACAAGAACAATAAAAAATAATAAATCATACTTCATTCTATGTTTTGTAAATAAATTTTCTGAAACTGCCTTTAAAGGTATAGTTTCACCAGTTTTATCCTTTCCTTATGTTTGCTACTGACTATATATTCAGTTTTAATAGGATTGAGGTTTTGTCCCCCAGGTAATTTTGGGAATAGGAAAATCCTTCATACAGGGAAGGGTAACATCTCTGAACTCTTAGTGTGTCTTCTCAGTACACTGAAAACTGTTACATACTAAAAATACATAACTCCTTTTCACTACAGCAGGGCTCTTTGCAGTAAATAAAAGGTCTAAAATAAGGGAATAAAAAAGGAGAAAAATCCAAATTTCTAAATAAAAATCAAGAAGTTCTTGTAGGTGGAAGAAAATAGAGGTGTACTAGAGCAAAATATTTAAAGTCCCAATGATATATATGATAGAATGTCTGGCACCTCTCTCTGCAGTAATAAGCTGCAACTGAAACCAAGATAGAATGCAAAGATATTTTGAAAAAATCACTTGACCCTCAGCAAGCAGCAAGAAGCAGTTATAGGAGAAGTCTGCTATATGAACTCTTTCTTTACCATGACCTACTTACTCATGGAAAAGGCCTTATTTTTATAAATGGGGTAGGTCTGGGGG
>VZTB01003116.1:126536-209970 GCA_013397245.1 Thryothorus ludovicianus | reverse complement strand
CCCTTGTGTCATATGGCAACAGGGCCCATGTCCCAGTGCTCACAACCACAGAAATTTCTAAATAAACATTCACCGGGGATGACAAGAGGCACAGATGACTCTGAGATCCTTCAGAATTGTTCTTATAACTTCTGAAAGTCATTTACCTGGAAAATGTGAGACAATCTCTTAAGCTACCACAATGATGTCTGCAGCATCCTTGAAAATATATTTGAATTTTAATAATTTGAATTTTAATAAAAAGGTCTGAAAACACCTAGCATTTTTGGAAAATATGATAAAACACTTCGACTTTAAAGCATGATATTCAACATCAAGAGTGCTTAGTGGTATGTGTAGCTCCCAGTAAGACTCTTCTGAGACAATAATGTTTAAAGGAGATTATTTTAAATTTTATTTTAATTTTTTTTTTTTAATTCCCCAACAAGAACTACTCAAATACAGGCAAAGATCAGAATTAAAATACAGCTGACAAAGAGGTTAGAAAGAACATAATGAATTAAGAATAGCAAAAATTAATTTTTTTGACTCAAAAGTCAAGAAAATCTGGTATAATAGCCTCTATCACAAGACCATGATTTTTAATTAAAATCTTTCTGTGATGTAGAACAGTTGAACTTTGTCCATAGTGAATGAAACCCTGCTAAGCTAATGAGGAATAATGTGCGATCCTTTGGATAAACTACCATAAAGTTAGCCCATAAAAGCCAAATTAAATTCATGGTATACTTTAATTTGGCTGGAATTAACATAGTATAAGACTACAATAATTCACCATTTTATAGAAGCATTAGGCTGGAAATGGATAGAGTACATATCAGTACAGGTAGAAGCATGGTTTTTTTCCCCCTAATACCTGGCAAAAGAGACAGCGTGGAGAGAATAAAGTTTTATTTCAGAAGCTACTCAGATGGGAAAAACCTCCAAAATTCCAATGTCAGTTAGGAACTTTGCTAACAAAAAAACTGAGGTGCCACGGACTTATCTGCAATGGAGAATTGACTCAAAGTCAACTGGTAGCGATGAGGGACCACTACAAAAACTTAAAGTGTGGATCTGTCTGATATATGGTCCTGTCACACTCACGCATGAACACTAAACATCAATAACTTTAAAGCTATAAAAGCAACATACTGCCTCCATGTTGCAAATTGCAACATGATTAGCAAACAGCTGTTCCTTTGCAAGATCAGGAAAGAGCAGCAGACTGACAAATAGATCCTCATCATTCCCATCCAGCAGCATAGTACAGGATTTCTACAAGCAGACTGACCAATGCTCTTTCTTTTTCTTACAGACCTTACAGAAAATCTTAATTAAGCTTGCCAGGAGCAGGGTATTACTCACCTTGAAGTATTGACCCTTGGGGGTTTACTCCTTATGCTTTCCACCAAATTAAGGCCACATAACATAAAAGTGAAATAGAGCTGAGCTGAGTGCAGGTGAAATGCCCACAGAGAGCACAGCTCAAACTTGCAGTTGGCCTCAGAACAACCATTCAGATGTTTAAAAGCAAATATATTCAATGCAAGTCTGGAAATTGCAAATGAAATCCATACTAGAGGCTAAGGTCTGCTAGCCTGTCCATCTTAGCATAATTAGGTCACCCTAATTCTCTTCCTTTAGTTCCTTAAATTTTTTATATACTTGAGACACACTCACAACAAAATTTGCTCCTCAGCTCCATGCCTGCTTGTGTCCCAATATGAATAGGAGCCCGAGAACAGTTTTGTCTCTGTCCACACTGTCCTCCTTCATAACAAACCCCAAAGAGCTCCCTCATCGTGTGTCACTGAACAAGCAATTCCTTCTGGCTGTTAACCAAGCTCTAAAGAAATCTCACTGACACACCACCAAGTTCCAAACTACCAAATCCTCTGTCATCTGCCCAGCTGCCTTCACACTGCGGTTATGTTTGAAACCTCCCTGACTGCTGCTCTTACTTCGGCACATAATGCTCTGCTAGGCACTGCTACCCCACCAAGCAAAGCTAGAATTCATGTCTGTGTAAATTGACTTTTTTAACTTGCCTAAACACCACAAAAATGGCTTGACTAAACTCAAATAAACTGTAAATTATTAAACTCCTTGAATCATAGTAGTAGAAAAGTCACTTAATAGTTCAGTAACTAGATAAAGAAACGTTAAATTTTTCCATCTGTCTATGAAGATAACCCTGCCTTAAAATCTCCATGATTTTGTCAGACTCATTCTGTCCTAAGCTGCCCAGAGATAAATAAATTAAAAATCATGCAAATATCAAGTTCCTCAAGACAGCCTGCTTCCTCTTATGCTATGTACTCCAACAGAACTAAATTGCTTTAAGCTTGTACAGGGAACAGTGCAGATTCTTGACATTCTTTTGCCAAACATGTACTGACTGTCACCCAGAATCTTAACAGGCTGAAATGGTATAAAATGCTAATAGAACGATTCTAATCATTCTGTCAAGCATGGCTGACACTACACTGTCAAGTGAAGAAAAGTACTTTGTACAGCTCTGGATCAGTTTTATTTTTTTACTGTGGCATATAGGTAGAGGAAGTAGTGTGAATGAGTTAAAATCTTCTTACAGTTTTTTTAAGAGACAAATTGAAGGAAAATATGCAAGTCCTGACCAGGTGAAATATTAAATTGACAATGACCTTGTCCGAGGAAACCATTCTCAAAATGAACTAGTGCTATGAATACCTCATGAGATTTCAAATGTTTTACTTGATATGACACTCAGAGTGTCTCAAGGGGAAGAAAGGGGTTTCTGTCATTAAGTCTTCTAGTACAAAGTATAGTGCAGAAAAAGAGACCTAAAAAGGTTTTCTGTTTGGAAACTGCATAAAAATTGGCAGCTGTGGAAAACGTTGGTGCAGGAGGGAGGCACAGTATCTACTTCAAAACCAGTAGTGAGAATATATACTAGCAAGACTAGGATTTCAAAGCTTTGGTGAAAGGCAAGCAGAAACACACCAGTGCCACAGACTAGATGACACAGTAGAGCCAAGAAAAGCATTCTTTACCGAGTTTGTGGTCTGAAACATCTCATCCGGCTGCCACCTTTCCAAAGCCCAATCAGAAGAGTTTATGAAAGTGGCTCCCAATTCAGGTAAAGCAAGCTGACAAATTACTACTAATATTTACAGTTGTTTGAATATGTCTGCTGACCTCACATTGAAATGGATGAGTTCACACCATCTTTTCCACTTTGTCAAAGCAGGATGTGTTTGTACATGTTTGTGCCAGCATGTGAATGCAGGGGCAAGGACAGAGGGAGGACAACAGCCTTGCTGGTTGCCACAGATCTTCCTGCAGCTCTGATTTGACTGGTGTGCTTTGAGGGTGAAGGACAACACAGCAGTTAAAAGGAAATGCTGTTTTCAAACACCCAGTATCTTGGCCTCAAGAATAGGACAGTTTGTGCGCAGAGTTCCCTGTACTAATCTTAAAAAAGAAATCCACAAGCAAACAAAAAAACTAATAAAGCAAAACAAATCCGCTCTAGCAAATGGAGCTGGAAGCACAAGTCAACTTGCTGAGCTGAGAAGCACGTGGTGACAAAATAACATCTCAGGTGCCAGTTCATGAAAATATGGAATTGCCCCTTCCTCAGGTGCAGTGGAGCCTATTTTCCCTAGAAACCAGAGGGAAAAAAGAGGGATAATTTCTTCCACTGCCTCCTACTTACACTGCTATATGCAAACTGATGGGAGACTCTGTGAGTACCCTCTTCCAATGTGTTCAAAATGTAGTTTAAGCTACTGTAGGAGTTGGAAGATAGGAGACTCACACCCACAGCAAAGGAGAGGCATGAATCACAAATATTAACATGAATTTGGGTGGCATGTGATGTGTTAGCATGCAAACATGACAGAGCTGGAAGGGGGGGAAGTGTCATGTCTCCCCTAATCACAAAGGCTTATTGACTTCTTTAGCTTGGAATATTTCCACAGAAATGCAGATATGACAAAACAAGTACACCTCCAGATTTCAGAACTTCTCATGCTTTAAATTAATTATGATAACATTAAGAGAAGAAAAACAGAAAATTTGTCTACCGCTTTCTCCATTGTGTTGTAACCATTTCTGTGAATTTCCTTTATTCAGGAACTGTGAACAGTGTGTGTTCAACCATAAACATTAGGAAAAAAATTAACATTATTAATTAATTGAGATCACAATAGAAAACAAATTAAGGAAAATTAGACTACAAGAGTTATTTGCAGTGTTACTCAGAGAAATTGTTTCTCAAGTTTGCATGTTAATGTTCAAATCAACAAACAAAAGGCTTTTCAGCAGTTAATACTGGGTACACAGCCTCCTGGTAATCAACTTCTGAGTGCTGCGTACTTCAGCTCTATACCACAACCTTTGAAAAGCAGATTGTCTTACACTAACAAAGTAGTTCTTCTTTTGACTAGCTCCTGACTGTTGAAGAGAAGCCTTGTTGCTTTTCAACTTGTTTGTGCATTAATTCCACCAAATGTATTAAAGCAACTTATACTGGTCAGCCCTGTATTCCTCACTGAGTAGAAAGAATTTACTTTCTAATCCATGATTTCTCATTGCTGATAAATTTGCACATGCACCTTGAAATGTCGTTTGACAGTCTAGCTTGGCCTTTTCAAAAACATTTAGCAGCATCAGTTCCTGTACCTTCTCATGTCCAGAAAATATTGGTAAGTCCCTAATTACAAATTCTTAGTGTCCAGTAAATAGGGTGCTATGATTCTAAATGCCACTTAATCAAAAATGTGTAAAACATTATGACTAAGTTTTGTAAAACCTATTTAAATTAGGCTGATACAAAGTTTTAGTGCAGCATAAAAGTAACCTTTCATACAAACAAAAAGAAATCACATTTTTATCATCTATCTGCATTAAAGGTGGCACAGTGTAAATAGCACTGCTTTCTATTTAGAAATAATAAATCAAAAATGATTTTGGCATATCTTTAATCTGTTATAAATAACTTAATTGCCTTCCATTTGGAAATAAACCCCATTTAAATCCTTTAAGCATTCCTATTAACATTACTCACTCTGTGACTTCAAACTTCTGGAAAATGTTTAGTTAAATCTTCAAAAAGGTATTTCTTCTGCTTAAGGTAAATTATATATTTTTCATGGGATGATTCTTTTCTTTTTACTACAAGCCATCAAAACATCAAGGCATAAAGGACCTGAGAAGAATATACCTATTTTTCCCACTTGATGATCCAGACAGAGGAACACTTCTAATTTAACTCAAACAGCTTCAGGACATTTTTAGCAAGAAAACAGAAGAGTGCTTTGTCCTGTCTATCTTGAGCCTGGCTGATAAAAAAAGAATAATCTCTTCTCAAAGGCAAGACTGGACTACCTCAAGCTGAGAAGAGACACAAACAAGAGGCTCTAAATATCAGCTAATGCTGTAAACACAAAGGTCAAAGTCAGCTAACCCTCTTCTTATGTTGAGTCCAACTCCTGCCAGCAGGTGTTTGTCAGACCTACCTTCGTTTTTAGACTTGAATCTAAAGACACTTAACTCCTTGATGCCACTGCTTTCTGAACAAATGGGTTTGGTGATATACAAACATAAACCCCTCCTTTAGAGTCATTGATTAACTCTATAGGAAGCCAGAAAAATGGGTGATATTAGCTTGGAAGACTGCAGTTGGTTATATTAATGATTCAGGGACTTCTTGCAAAGCACAGAAAAAATACAGAAACTGAATGAACTAAAAGGATCATCATGGCAGCCCCAGAAACTGTGGGCCAAGTGGAACAGGACAGAGGTCAAGATTTTCCTTACTCACATCCTCAAAGGACACAGCTTTCTGCTTCAAGGAAGCTGCTGGAACAACAAACTCAAGTCCTTTGTTCATGACTCATTTACCTGAGCTCAGCCGAGTCAAACTCATGTTTGTACACAGGAGAGCTGTGCTGCCCTTCCCTGACAAGCCAAAGGTGTGTGTTAACAGCAGCCACATGAATTTCACCAGGACAAATCCAAAGTTTCCTATGTAGGAGCAAAGAGCCCCATGCAACAGCTCAGGCTGGGCACTGACAGGCCAAGCAGCACCCTGAGACAGGAAAGGGGGATTCTGGTAAGCAAGAAGTTCAATGTTTGTCAGCAGTGGGGCTATGCAGGGGTGAGTGCAGAGACTGCTCTGCACTAGCAAAAGCACAGCCAATGGTTTCATGGGACAAACTATTCCCTTTTTGTCATCATTGCCAAGGCTGCATTTCAAGCAGCCTGCTTATGTTTGAGCCTTTGGATACAGAGGAAATTCTGATAAAGAGGAGAATCAAAGGAGAAACATCAAAGGGGTGATGGAGCATGTGATGCATGAGGAACAGCTGGAGAAGCTGGGCTCCTTCAGCCTCAGGAAGGGAAGGCTACTGGGGCAGTCCCTAATGGGGAATTCAGTGGAGGCAGACTCTCCTCATATACATGCAGTGAAAGAACAAGAGCTCACAGTCTCAAATTGCAGCAAGACTCATTCTGATTTAAGAAGTAAAAGGGCAAGCTGACTGATAAAGGATTGGAACAAGTTAAGTAGAGAGCTTGGGAAAACCTCCGTCCTTGGAAATTTTCAACACCTGACAGTTCAGTGCCCTGAGTAACCTGAGAGAGCTTCAAAATCAGCCACTTTGAGCAGGATGTTGGACCAAATGATCCCCAGATGTCCTTTTCAAGCAAAATTAATTGTGATATTTCAATAATAAGTTGCAGCAAGAGCTGAAGCAAAGCAAGAAAGGCAAAATCAGCCTCACAATACCAAGTCTATTCACAGCAGTCTCTGATGCAGCACTAATGCTAGCCAACCCAACAGTAATTCCAGCATTGATTTTTCCAAGCAGTACCCATGAGCACTGAAAATACAGGGTCTTCACCCCATTTTTTGAATGAAGCTGTGCAGATGAAACTTTTGAGCCTAAGGTTTGTATTACATCTTTCCATCACCAATAAGAATCACTTTGCAATGGGAAAGCAAAAAAATATTTTGGCTAGCACTTACTTGAGACAGCAACAGGAATATATATATATATATATAATGATTGAGAAAGAGTGGCATAATTAATCTCCATATAACAACAGTGTGTTCTCTGGATCTCATGAAAGATTTTATTTGAATTTTTTTTTTTTTTGTCTTTTTAAATGACATTTTCATCATGGTTTTTTCTCAGTCACTATAAAGAATATTATTTACAGTCTGTTATGGATAGTTAGACAGTTGTTTTCCTTGTACTAATATCACATTGTTTTGCCACAATTTTCCTAACTAGATGAATTTCAACTTATCTAAAGCATCGTTTAGTCAAGCAAGCAATACCATCTTTCATTTTTACATACTGATGTTCACCCAGCAACTTCTAACAGCTGAGGAAAAATATTATGACAATATTTATTAACCCACAAACACAGAATGTGTCACCTTTCGCCAAGGTCCCAGAATAATTTCTGGCGAGTGAGAGTTTATAAGATAGTAATATTCCTTGTATAATGGAAATAGTATAATGATGTAAGGTATTTGTAATTTATTGTAATTACAATTTCTCCTAGAAAACACCAGATTGTCTAGGCTATATTCCTGGAAAGAAGGCATCTGCTAATTTTGGTAAACAGAGCAGAAAAGTGGAATCTTATTTAGAATAAACATTTCTAATATCTATTCATTGCTTTTCTCAGGACTGTTCCTTGAACTGGAACCAGCCCCAGAAGTTGCCACCAAATGCTGCATCCTGTGGAACCAAACCCTGGATCCCCATCTCTCCCCAGCTGCAGGTGGCACAGTGTTTCACACTGGAGTTACTGCTAGTCAGGAGCCAAGAGAAAAGCACTTAAATGCAATTCCCATTTCCATTGTCTTTTAGATGAGTACTATACTCTACAGATCTGTGAAAACAGTGTTACGAATACTTAAGCTGGAGGTAGTAAAATGGTTAGGAACAGAGAGATGGTAAAATTAGATAAGGTAAGAGACCCTGAACCTGGCAGACAAAAATGCCACTGAGTGAATCTATGCTAAAAGACTCTTCATCTAAATTGTGATTGTGAGCCCTTTAAGGACAGATCACATTTGAATGACTCCCTTCAGGTAATCAAATAAAAAATTCTTCTGATTTGCTACCATCTGTTTAAAATAGGAAGGGAAAGAGCAGATGTCAGTTGTGTGTGCAGTAATGTACTATCATGTAGAGTTCCCATCTCTTCCCCGAGTACTCCTTATTACCCGAGCACCACTTCTGCCCTGAGACATCCCAATTACTTTCACTCCAATCCTCCTTCACACTCTGTTGAAAATAAAAAAAAAAATTAAAATTAAAAAAAAAAAAAATCTTTCTCCATTCCTGCCTTCTGCATACTCTTTCCCCAGGGCTAGGCTTGCAGAGCCCAACTGAAAAAAAGCATAATCATAATATCTTCTGATAAAGAGCAACAAAAATATGTCTCTGCCCATACAGCTTCTACATGCTTTCCCGTGCATTCTACAGTCTCCTGTGTATCCCAGCTCCCCTAATACTTGATCCCAAGATCAGACCTGTGCCTAACCCAAAACTCTTGGCACTTTATCAATATTTCTGTCCTGCTTTCCCAGTGACTACTGTCACCCCTCTTCAAAGGGTACAATCTGAGACATCTAAATAAGTAGAAGCTAGTCACACTACTGCAGCAGATGTACATGCAGGAAATATCCTCTGAGAAACCACATCTGTGATGGAATTTTGAGAACTTGTGAAATATTTTTGTAAGACAGCCTTGTCACACTGCTAATTTAGATTTCTAACAGACATCCAAATTTCTTTTACTGAGTGTTCTGTATCATTTTCACTTGGGAGAACATCATGTATGTTGCCTCATTACCGTATGCTCTGTTATTCAGTGCAGTTTACACAAGGCTTTTTCAGATCTAGCATTCTCAAATGTTGGCATTCAAACAGAAAGGAAGTGGTCCAACACACTGCAGTATCTGTATGAAAAATGTATTTTTAAAGATATTTGAATTTGAAATTTTTTTGTATATGGAGATGAAAAACAGGACATGCTACCTCAATTTTTTATATAATACTATCAGTATGATCATTCCCCCTTTTTTTATTTTCCACTAAACATGATTGAGATGCTGATCCCAAATATTCATGACATGCACATTCTCTTGAGTGTTACACATCTATATTGATTTGAGTGATAAATTAGCAGTACAAGGACCCTTAGGATTGTCACCAGACAGCTAACTTGATAGAGAATAGCAGCATGCAGTAGCTGTTATTAGCTTCTTTTCAACTATTCCCCATATCCCATGGTGTTCAGCAAACATTCAAAGACCAAGGAGGGAGGGAAGGGAGGGAAGAAGAGGGAGAGGATCAATAACTAGCACTTTCTTGTGTGCCAGGAACAACCAGCTTCCTATCACTCATCTAGTGCAGGTAATAAAAGGTAAAAATTTAGTCATTATTGAATTAAAATTTTTAAATATCTTAAGGAATGTGGCCAGTCAGCAGATGTGCAGCAGAAATGTGGTAAGACCAGCATGGAAACCCAGCCTGCTAAACTGTAGTGTGTGCCTCCATTTGCCTGAATTATTTTCTGCAGGAAACATTAGGATATTGTTGCATTCCTGATCCTCATATTGACCTGTATCTTGCCATTAGGCCATTCACTTTATTTCTATATAGGCTCTGAACTTGTAAAATCCAGTCCTTGTTTGTAAGGTGGATATGATGGATTCAAAGTTCACAAAAATCCTAATTCATTGCTTGACCCAACATTGTGATCAGAAAACTCTAGAACAAGCATTTTTCTGAGACCAGAGTAGAAGATAAGTTTCTACAATTCCCAATATTTTTGGTTAATTGTAGTGATTAATCACTGTCAAATTCTGTTCACACACACAGAAAAACCAGTTTAGTTCTCTACCAGTTACTCTTATTTCAGGTGGTAATCATTTGTACTGGGGATTTAAAGCCTCTTCTTTCTAAAGATGGTGTTGTCTTGTCAGGAGTCTGCACTCTGAGTTGTTTAAGGTGGCAAAAAAAAAAAATCCATTTCAACCTATGGCATAACATCATTTATGAACAGCCCACAAACATTGGGAAGTTTAGGTGCATCCAGACCAATAAATCTACTGATACTATTCAAAGCCTATGCTAAAATCTCTTCTGGTAAAACAAAAGAGCGAATGCACACAATTACTGATGCTTGACATCTTAGTGATGAACAGACAATGAGAAGGTTGAACTACTGTCACTCACTGCTCCATTTAGCTGTCTTTAGGAAGGATGCTGTGGGGATACACTGAGCAGTCTAAGGAACACAAGAGACTGAATCTCACTGCCAGAGCTACCACTCTGCCACCTCTGCACACACTGGACGTGCACAAGGAGTTGTCTGGGGCTGGGGCAGCCTGCCCAGGCTGGGGATGAACCAGACAGTATGGCCATAGGAAACAGAGGATACCGCCCCCTTATCTGCCTTTCCTTAAATCATAAACATCTGGGAACTGGCATCTATGTTCCTGCTCTCCCAGGTCTGACAGCTTCTGCTACTTCAGTGACTTGTGTCCAGCAACACTCTCTGGGCTGAAAGCCAGCAGTGTGCACTCACAGAGCAGAGGATCAATGGCATCCTGGGGTTCACCCAAAGGAGTGTGGCCAGCAGGCTGAGAGAGGTGACCCTCTACTTTGCTCTCATAACACCCCACCTGGTGGTCCTCATACAAGACATGTCTCCTTTGAAGACAAGCTGAGAGAGTTGGAATTGTTGAGCCTGGAGAAGAAAAGAGCCCAGGGAAACCTCTAGCAATCTTCCAGTACTTTAAAGGAAGCTTATAAGGAAGAGAGGGAGAGAATTTTATGCAGCAGGTAGCAATAGAAAAAAGAGGAATAGTTCAAATTGAAAGAGTAGAGATTCAGATTAAATGTTAGGGAAGAAATTTGTTACTCAGAGAGTAAGGCACTGGAACAGATAGCCTAGAAAAAGCTGTGGGTGCCCCAGCCCTTCAAGTGTTCAGTTTGGATGGGGCCCTGAGAAACCAGGGAGAGTGAGAGGTGTCCCTGCCCATGGCAGGGAGATTGGAGCTAGGTTACCTTTAAGGTCCATTCCAATCCAAACCATTCCATGACTTTCCTCATGAGCACAAGGCCTTCAGTAAAATCACCATGAGCCTGTGCTCAAGGGGGAAAACTAGAGTCAGTTTTTCATGTAACCACTATCTGCCCTTAGGACAGCCTAAATGCCCATAATTTTTAGGGTGAAAGTTATCATATTTGTAGGCAGAGACTTTGATGTTTTGTTGAGTCTTTCTTTAGAGTCTTGACACTTGTTGAAAAATATAAAGGTAAAACAAACAGAAAAAGCCTAAAACTGAGTTGTCATTTACAATCCACATGCACTTTCTCCACCCCTGCCCTTAACACATTTGAGAGTATGGCTTATCCCCATGACTGAAGCTGAACTAGCGCCTCACCGCTGATGAGAGCAAGAGGTGCTGACCTTCTGCTCCTGCCACCCTCTCACTGAGGCTGCTTTTGACAGTCATTTGATCCCACAGTGAGTAGATTGAAACAATAAAAGAGCAGAAAAGTACTCAGGTAATTTCTTTCCCTTGAGTTAAACCATCCTACCGTGAAATCAGGAGCAAGCAGGCGGGGTAGGGGGGTGCATGCGGAGAAGGCACAAGAAATCTCCTTTTCTGCAGCAGCAAGGCCATGGCTGAGCTGGCTGCGCTGTGAGCTCACTTTTGATCATAGCTGCAGAGCTGCCTCCCCAGGGTGCTTTATAACAAAGAGCACATCTTTGCAGCTTCTGAGGCCTTACTCACATCTCTTCTCTCACTCGGTTGCTGATTTTCCATTCCTCCTGTTCTAGTTTCTTGATTTGTGTGCTCACACACATGCACAACCTTCTGCTTAATTTTGTAATAAACTAATGATCATCATCATCATCTGACTTTTCTAGGTATCCATGTATCTTCCCATCATGTCACTATGAAGAAGGACATTGAATTCCACCTACATCTAGCTGGACTAAAAGATGATTTAGCCTGTAGCTTTAACCAGACCCATGTACACATCAAACGTACAGTGGATGGTAGCCATTAATGCTACCAACAGGAACGGGGATTTCTTTTTCTGACAGCATTTTCAAAAATCTCATTTTGTGGATTAGTTTGTGACATTTTTGAAGAGTTCAATGTGAAAGCAGCTTCACAAAGAATTCTTTTAATATTATATATACATGCCAAAGCCTCCTCTTCCTTAGAGCGGTTATTTGCTACAGTTATTTCATTATCTTCAGAAGACTTGATTCTAACTATATTAATTTAAGCAAGTTCAAAAGTAGGCCATGCAAACAAAATGAAATATGGGCAAAGTGCAAAACCTCTTTAATATTCTCATTTAATTTGACATATAAAATAAATATGGATTTTATTCAGAGGAGTATTGTCATCTTTAAAAGACTGCTAAATCCTAGAAGTCCTTTTACTAAGTCTTTGGTTGGTGATTTTTAAGCAATAATTTATTTCAATTAAATGACAGCATCTTTTAATCACGGGAAGTGTCTTGGCAGACAAGCAATTCTGTCTTTGGAGCTTTCATACATTTATTCATCTGCCTAAATTTCCTAACACTTTGGAGTTCAGTTGAAGTTTCATCCTGAATTAATGAACTGGGGAAAGAAATCTGAAAGAAATGAAACAAGGTGAATGTTAGAGGAAGCAAGAGTAATGTGATAACTTCAAGTCTGGAAAAAAGCAGATGCAAGCCCTCTGTAATCATTTGCCATCCACCTTCATGTGCCACAGTTAAAATTAGCCCACAATAGCTATGATTTTTATTTCAATGAAACCACTGATTTCCCTGAAAATTATACAGATGTCATAGAGAGCTGCTAGAGTCTTTCAAGCAAGCAAAGTTGTTAAACGCTGCCAAAGCAGTTAAGAAGTGTCTCTGTGCCTGGGAGATAATGTTTAATGTCACTTAGTCGTCAAATCATGCAAAATAATTAAACCCATACCTCAATACTCACAGTGATCTGACCATCCTTAGCAGGGCTGGTGAGCAGGCAAAGCCCCACTCCCTGACACCAGGCTGCTGCCAATGGCTGGGCCCTACTGTAATGCTCCATTTTTGAAATTTCTCTGCCCGCATACAACAATGTCTGAAGCTTTCTGATACTACACTTTTCCCTGTTGCATTTTTCAACTTGGAAAGAGCCCTAATATCTCCACTTTCTATAAATGGATGCTTAATTTGGCACAGGAGCAGCTCTTAGACACCAGGGCACAGGTTTTCTTTTTGTTCTGATGGAGTGGATCTGAAACCAATGAAATCTCCTAACAGAGTTTATCACATTTGCTTTCTTCTACCAGGAATGAAAAGAAGTTGCAAGTTAAAAAACTATACCAGCCACTTAAGAAGTTTCACCTTATTAGACCCCATTACTGTAATTATAAAAACTCCACACAAACCCCCAGTTCCTGGCCTTATTAAAATCTTCTTTTCATATCCTATACCTACAAATTATGGATCCAAACTAAGTAGTTGCAGAGTTATCACCTCCTCGGCACATAGTTAGGAGATATAAATAAAAGGATTTCGAAACATGCAAATAATCCATTAAATAGTTAAGCACATCATAGGATAAAAGTATTTAACAAGGCTCTCTGACCACATCACTTGCATTCAATACACAAAGACACCTCCTACTAATTAGCCAAACAGTCCAGTTTCTATTCTGATCCACACATCTGTCACATAAAAAAAAAGGAATTAAGCCAATCTACCATGAATTTTGTCTCTTCCCTGAATCTAGGATTTAACTCCAAGGTATGTGCAAATCTGAGCACAGTACAGTGCTGAAATCCTGAAATGTGTCAGCTTCATTATATATAAAATTAGGAGAGCAAGAAATGGGTGCTTAAATTGCTCGACACCTTGATGCCGTGGTTTACAAATTTTAAACACAATGTTCAGCCAGTAGATAGTCCAATACAATTTTACTTAAGAAAATATGTCATGTGCTAAGACATAAAGGGGAGGTAGGGGGAGGAGAAAATAAAAAAACAAGGAAGAAAAAGAACAAAAAACAGTCATCACCTTGAGAAACTGCTACAGAGTCTGCAATTTAGACAGATCTATAGCTTCCTTCTAGCATCAAGAAGCCGTAATAAAGAGATAAAATATCAGGCCTGTAATTGGTATTCTCACTTTGGTACACTTATATCAGGCTGAATTAGAAACTACAGTGCTGAATAATTCACCCAGAGGGAGGCTGGGCACCAGAACAGGCTCCCCAGGGAAGTGGTCACAGCACCAGCCTTGAGAGAGTTCAAGAAGCATTTGGGCAATACTCTCAGGTACAGGGTGTGACTCTTGATGTGCCCTGTGCAGGAGCGGGACTCGATTTCCCTTCAAACTCAGCATTGCCTACACACATACATTTTTTGGGGGGAGGGAACATCTCAAAATGGTACATTGCAGCATCTCTAATAAAATGTATGTAGTATTGCATGCATTTGATTGACAGCATTCTGTGCAGTACAGCATTATTTCATTAAAACATTAATATTTGGTAGTAGGCAGATCTCTTCCTCTTTACAGTGTAAAACTGGCAATATTTCAAGTTGTTTGTTTTCCTAACAGTTACATAGTTTGAATGGCTACCTTATGCAATATTTTCTGAATATATTAATACACATAAATAACTGCAAACTCTACAAATTATGAGGTTATATTTACTCACATATCTTGACATTTAGAAATTCTTATGCATTCTAACTACTTTTCCCTCTGTACAACATTTAAAACATCTCCAGAGATTTCACTATGATTATTTTCTTGTATATCAGGTCACATTTAACAAATCTCAGTAACACCAAAAAGACCCAACAAGGAAACAACCAAGAACAAAAAAACCCCACAAAACATAAAAAACCTACAATAATCCCTGAGAAGATTGAAATGCACAATTTCAAACTTGCTTGAACTGCAGCAAAAGAACATCTCCGAATTCGTTCACAACAACAAATTACATTTGTTTTTACACTGCTTTAGCCTAATACTAAATATGGATGACATCTTAACGAATAATTCCTTCAAGAGTACTCCATCTCTCACTTCTGTCACTATGGAAGTCAATCTTACTCCCATAGAGAATCAGGCAATCACTTGGTTCCTCATCTGCCACTGCACAGTACCCATGGGGGAATCACAGAACAGGCATATTTATACATTAGAGGAAGATTAGATTATTTCATCTGTGCTTTGGAGCAGGCATTGCAATTGAAGTGCTCTTTTCATTTTTCTTACATTCTTACTTGCTCCTTAGTTTGCTGCAAAGAGAAAAAAACCTACAAACCAACACCAGAGCAGTGTTTCATACAAAACCCATGGGTGGTATATGTTCCAGAAGAGAGGTACTGCCACAAAGCACATAAGCAAAGCATCAGTATGAAAGGAATTCACCAAATTAGGCTTGTAGGGACTGATCTTCCACCACTGTCAGTGCTTATCTATCCCAGAGAAGTCAGCTCACACTAATGGTTTGGTCTACCCTTTAGCCATCCTAAACACCTTTAATTATGAAGTGAAAGGTCACAGAATGGTAACTGGCACTGATAGATCTTCCTTGAAGTTAATAATTTTGCAGCTACATGACAACTCCTCATTAAGTAAAAAAACCTCAATATCACTTTTCTTAATTCATTAGAAAAATTTCTATTTCTTGAGTACTTCAGGCAATAACTTTTTCCTTGAACATTAACTTAACTTTAGAATTTAAGCTACATACATACCCCCAATTACAACATATCAAAATAATGATACTGTGCGGTGTTTTTACATTAAAACTGCAGAATACACAGGATAAAGCGATTCCCATTAAAATAGCATTTAAGGGGGCATGTTTCAGAAATGCAACAGATTGCTTCCGTGGCAGTATTGTGTACATATTGCTACTGTACAGATCAAGGCTTTGGCTTTCCAGAAGGGAAGAGAATCGAGCAATGGCAGACATAATTGCCCATGGTATAGGAATGCATACCACATTGGCCAACAAAACAAGGAAGCAAAGTACCACCCCTCCAAAGCCTTCCACAGAAAATCCATGCCTTTTTAGTCTTCTTTATGTGGCAAGTTTTCACAAGCATTGGTCTACCATTGTATTGGCTCTTTGCACTTCACCCTAACCATGCAGTAAACTCCTCCAAAGTTCATTTGGTCCTTTACTACCATCAAAAAACCTGTCTAGAAAAACGTTTTAGCGACAAACCAACCCCACACCATTTGCCATTTAATCTTGTAAGACATTTAGCAAGTTACCTTACGGTAGATGCTGTACAAAACAAGGATGCAGTATTATAACACGCTGAAGTTGGTGGTCAGTATTTTACAAAATTAAACCTAAATTTGTACTGATTAACGTTATTCATATGCGATATATTAATTTTTTGAGCAGACCTAGACATCTATCCTTTAATCCTTAAAATTAAAGACAGAAACAACACAGAGTTTAGGACTGTGCATTCCTCCCTGACAGCAGATGCCTCAAACATATTCCCTTCCCGGAGCAGTTCCTGAAGTTGTATTGAGAAACACGGAATATTTTCAGTAAACAACTCCCAGCCTCAGACCCAGAATTACCTGTCAAAAGGGCTGTCTCAAAAACATTTGTGTTTTGGATTTTGCATCTAAGTAAAACAGAATACAAGACAATGTTCCTCCAAATGCCTACTCGCCCCTTTTCCCGAGGTTGCGTTGGCCTCGTTACCAACCACTCCCTCTCTCCCACCCGGCTGATGCCGCAGCATCCTCACACAGCTCTCGAACATATGGTTCAGGCACTTGGCTCTGGAGCTGCCAGGCACATGCAAGGAAACTAAAGTAGGTTAACTCTAGGAGACTGATGAAAACAAATTATAATATCAAATAGATTTCAGTGAGTAAAATTGATTAACACCACCATTTCTCTTAACGGCATTGCTCTGATCTTAATAGATCACTGAATGGATGCAGTGACCCCTGCGTGTTTGTTCACCCTGAAGGGCAACCCCACGAATATATCCCTCAATAGAACTCTGGCCTATTTGCACAGAAGTGGTGACAGTTTTTCTAATAAAAGAATAAAGATACTTTGTTGTTGAATTTGATGCATTTATGAAAGTCTTAACTACATTGCCATTATCTCCATTTACTCAAACAAGTTATTTCTATTTATAAATATCAATGTGAAACTCACTTCCCCAGAGTCATGTACAGGAGGGCCATTGCAAAGGTCAGAAAAATGGGGTAGGAAACAAAGAAGTCTCTTTTGTCAGCTGAGCTGTCTAGAAATTTGTCATAACTGTGTCTCATCTCCTTCAGTTTGTAGCAATGCTCAGATCCACCAACAACCCAGTGCAGGACAGCGACCAACACAGAACAGAAGGTGAATGTGTTTGACACACTTCAGTCTTCAACACCCTCAGAGGACTGTGTTACACAGAAATCGTGTTTCATTGTTACAATTAACAGGATCATGTCCAAATTATATTAAGGAATATAAGTACATAGTAAGCACTTTACATAACATTAAACTAGAGGCTAGAACTTGGTATAGATCTAGTACTACCAGTAAGAGTTCAGGCAGGGAACCCAGGTGCCAATGAACTGCATGTCAAACATTTACCAAATGGAGCAAAATCTCTACTTGTATTCTTGATCTACACTTAAAGAGAGCACCATTTGGCTGAAAAACAAGTTTGTGTTTGAGTCACGCCTGCTGCTTCTGACTTGTGATTACTGTCCCACTGCAATCCCCAGTTCCAAGTTCTAGAGTACACTCACTCCTGTTGTCATCCCCCCTACAAAATTAACCATAAGCTCATCAGTAATGCATACCAATGTCAGTTATTTCATTTTAAATGCCCAAAATGTCTCTCTTCATTCTCAAGAACATTTTATTTTTTTTTAATGTTAGGACTAAATGACATTTTAAGTTTGCTTTGAAAGTGTTGGGACAGAAGCTTACTTTGACTTTTACATGAAGCTTACACTACAAAATTAAAACACACATTCCTCATGTAACAGCACAGATCTGTCCCATAACTCAAGATTAGTACTTATATCATGGAAAATAAGAATAGCTAGAGAACCTGGGTATCAAAACAACTTAAAAGACATAAATATATTGCAGCTGAATCAAACAGAGATGCTTCAGAAAGAGAGGGGCAGACATCTCTCATTCTTGTCACTTGTCAGAAAAAGAAGAATGCTTAATGAACAAATTTAAGAAAAAATTAATTTTTACCTTGTACTATGTTATGCAAGATAACACAATTAAGCTTCATTATAGCTGAAGATGTAATTTTTTTTTTCCATGTCTTCTCAATAAGATTAAACCATCTCATTACTCATTTGGATTAAAACATCCTGATTTACAAAACTGAAAAAATGGTTTTCAGTGTACTCACAGAAAACAGTTGTGAGGTTCTTCTATGACAAAAGACCAAAGTCATACCAATGAATTGGCATTAGGTGACAAAATGGAACAGGGACAGAGTTCTTTTGTACATAAAAACTATAGTGTCCAGTTAGAAATTGACAAATGTACAAAGGGATGAGATAATTAACACTTCTTAGTTTGCTTTTTTGGTCTCTAAATTACAACCTTCTTCCTCATCCTGGCACTCTATTAAGACTCATTTTGTTCCTTCAGTAAGTAGATCTGAAGCAGCAGTCCTGACTTTGTCATTTATAAAACTGGAAACACTATAGATGCAAAAAGGCCCAGGACAGTCCCTGTCAGTTAATACGTGACACTACACATTTGCAACACAGAAGTAGTTGCTGCAATCTTAAAAAATAACTGAACTAAGGCATGAACCTAAGGGCTTCCAATTAGTGGAAAGTGAAATTACAGCTAGGCATTTTTTTAAGCATGAAATCCACAGTTTCAGAATTATTAGAGATGTTTGTTGCCTTTACATCTCCAAATTGACATACATGAGGATGCTGATCATCACTAGGTTAGGCCTCTATATGTTATTAAAAAAAAAAAGAAAAATAAAAAAATGCTTCACAATCCCTGAAAAATTCCAAAACACCAGAAACCAACAAAAAAAAAATTCTTAGAAATACAAACTTCACATTTCCAAGTCACAGTTCTTTCCCAGTCCCTATGCTCAGCATTTCCAATCAGCAAGTCTCTAGTTCCACACATAACACACCCAAAAACACTCTTTGTTTCCATCTGCCTCCACTTCTAATTTTCTTTTTCCTGTAACATATTTCTGTTAAGAATAATAGGAATTCTAATTTCTTGAAGATATACTAGAATGAGCAAATATCCTTAAAGCAGAGGTCCTGTTTGAGCTATAGTGAAGCACTAAACACATTAGATATTGGACACATGTAAATATTAAGACCCAGGATTAGATAGTCTTCTGTTTACAGTTGCACTGACAGATGTGAATTTGTCCCTCTTAATACATTAAGTTATGCTGCAAAGTTTAAATCTGAATTTCGGATTTTGCATCTTGCAACTAATTCTTCCTATTGGGCGAAGCAAAACTAGGCAGAGGTCTCTACTGGGCTTCTTGAAGCACTCTAGGATATTTGGTATTTTCTTCTCCTCCTCCGCCTTACCTCCTAAATGAGCTCAAGAGAGCTAACATTGCACAAGAAATATCCCAAGGGACAAGATCTGTTGTCTCTTGAGACAGTTTGATTCTCCCGTTGCTCTGACAGAAGAAATGGGCCACTGGGGGCAGACCACTCGGGCAAGGGACTCCTGTGGGACTGATGGTCAGGGTTCCCTTCCTTTGAAGGCAAAGACATGCTCTGCAGTGAAAGGCTGCAGTGCACAGGAGCAGGCTGGTTATTATCAGTGAGCTGGCATGAGAGCAGCCTGTCTCCTGCAGCCTTGCCTTTGGGCTGGGACACAGACTGGCTCAGTAGCTCACGCCTTTGGCCCCTGAGTGCCTCTGGCTTGCACCTGAGCTATCCAAACCTGCTCAGACCAGGTGCAAACACACCTCTGAGTGCAGCAGGCACTGACACAACATTTTTCTAGCTCAGAGCTGACAACTGGACAATATAACATTCCTGTATGAGTTGCATATGTAGGAGAGCAGTAATTTATAAGGTCTTCAGAATCTACAGTGGGGGGACTAGAACAAGATCATTTCTAAGAACAAGATCATTCCAACCCAAACCATTCCATGATGAATCAGTAAAACAGTTGTACACATCAAGTCTGGAGTTCATCAGTTGGAAACTGAGGGGTAAATATTGAAATCACATTTAAAGGCGAAGACATAAAATGTAATTTTAAAGATTACCTACCAAAATGTTTCCAGACACAGTAAATAACCCAAAAAGGATTATCAGGTGTATCTTGAATCATAACATTTGAGAATGATTAATTCATTGTGCAACAGATGCAGAGAAAAACTTTCCACTACCACTACTTCTGTTATTTTAGAAGCCTGGCTTAGGGGAAGGCTAAATATTGGCTTGACTTATTTATGTCACAAAATAGAAGGCGCAGAGAGTAGTCCTGTTTCCTTACTCAGTGTGTCCAAATGGAATTAAATGACATAAGGAACTTAGACTCACAAAAATTTTTATTTGCACATTCAGTTTTGAGCATCTAGAATATTTGGAGTAGTCCACCTTTTAAGAGAAGATTTTAATATCACAGCTAATGATTTTCATTGCAGTCCTGGAGATGGGAAATTACTTTTAAGCAGTCCTTCTGAAGTATCTTTTAAATGTATAGAGACACCAAGCAGGTCAGGACTGACCCAGTATGTAAAGAATGTCACACTTTTGCATATGTTAATAATACTTCTGAATCATATCAAGCTGAAAACTGAATTCAAAGACATTCAGGGTGACTAATATGCCTGACACAGGAAGAGGGCATGAAATGGGAAAATTAAGAGACTAGATGACAATGTTGGAATGTAAATTTTTTTATAGACTGATAGCAATAAAATGCTATATAAATGCCAAAGTTTAAGCTGATCCATTTAATTTTAAAGCATCACTTATTAGACTGTGTTCATTGTCTGTAAAAGCAATTTGCATCCTTAAATGAGGCATGATTCAAGTATATCAAGATTTAAGCACAATTCTTTTTTTTTCCCCCAGAGAGAATAAGCACAATATACTGCAAACAAGAAAACCACCCAAATTACTCAGCCTTCCCTTCTGTGCAAAAATGTCAGTATTATTAATTGAGCATTTTTATTGAATTTTTTCCATATGGAAATCATATAGATGAATTAGATATGTACAACATTATCATTTATTTCATTTTACACTTACTAGCACTGTATATAAATCTTTGCAGAAGATGTGCTCTTATGGATACTGAAATCTCATTGATGGAGAAAATGCTCCTCTTATTTTATCTCCCAGTAATAATCTATTTGTAGAAAAATCTCATTTATAAGACCAGTTATAATCACAGAACTGATTGGCTGAATAGAGTTGTCATTATACAGTACACATTCCCCCCTGCAAAGCAAGTTATTATTTATTAATAATTTCAGAGGGATTTGTAAATGGAGAGGGGTCTTTCCTTAATGCTTCATCCTGGGGAAAAATATACACACATTCTGTATCACAAAGCATCTTCATAGAAGTATATATTAATGAAGTATTGACACGGCAATTCTTGCAGAATCTAACTCATTTTATGTTTTAAATGCAAAGTTACCTGGTTACATGCAATATGGTTTTTTACACACACAGAAAAAAAACCAAAAACCCAACCTGAAAATATTTCATTATCATATAAAAATATAATTACTATTAAAAAACACAGAAACAAATTTCATTTACTGTAAAATTAATTTTAAAAACATCCCTGTAGTTGTCATAGCTTATAGCTTAATGAATTGTTTCTTTTCCTTTAATTTAAAATCAAGCATTGGATATGTAATAAAATGGAGACAGTTATACATTTTACTATTATATTAAGGTTAAAATAGAAATATGCAAATACAGAATTTCAAATTACTTTAGAGACCATGCGAGCAAGCAAGGTTTATAAATATGAAAGGAAGCCAGTCCTGGTAGAAACTCATGCAGCTCCACTGACATTCGTCATAAAGGTATATTTTTAGAAATGCATTTATACCACGTCTGTTAACACTTTGGGTATCGTACAGTACAAATTCCTTCTATCTTTTTCCTAAATTTTGCCCTATCAACAGTTTTCAATGGGTTCATTCTTTTCAAAAATTACCCTAAACTCTTCCTTTCACTTTAAGATGAATTTAAAATTTACTATTATTTCCTTGTGATGTATTTTCCTTTCTGTACTATCTCTCCCTCCTCCATACTGTTCATTGCTTCTGTTATTGTTTACAAATTCTGGGTTTGTGCTGACTGTGACTGAAATCTAGAAAGGATTATTCTGTTTCCAAAACTAGCAAGTCCAAATCCTTCCCTGAGGATCAAATCTGTCAATCCCTACAAGAAGGGTTCACACTGATTTTTCCCTAGACTGAACTCATTACAGCATTACAGCCAGGGAGGGTTTTCTTACCTATGGCAAAAAAAAAAAAAAAAAAAAAAGAGGAAAAGCACAGAATCCTAAAGAATCAAGTAACATCATATCGTGTTCTTTGCTTTTCACTTCTTGAGTGACTTTTGGAACATATCATTTGTTTGCTGCCTATCCATCATTGTCTTCATAACCCTTCACCCTTTTGAACACCTAAAGGATTATTTTTAAGTTGGATGAAATCTAGTGACCAAGAATGAGGGACAGACAAACCAGAGCACTCTAACATGTACAGTGAGACAGCCCCTCCATCTCTGTCACCTGCCAAGTGGGTGGCACCTGGGCCCTGCCTGGCCACACACAAACCCACACGAGCTGCAGCTGCCTCTTCCCAAGGCATGGGGGAACACCAGGCAGCTGGCAGTGCTCTAAAAGCCAAATAGGGATAAAATCCCAATGACATGAAGAAAGCTTGAAATTATATTTCTCACAGTGCGTGCAGAGGTCAGGCAGAGGGACAGAAGGTTCAAATCTCCAGGACACCAGGCTTAATGAAGTATTTTTTTCACAAATTTCTAATTAGATTGTACATGTTTAATGACAAGTTCCCTGTGGCTACTCTTTGTCTCCCCAGTTATATTATCAGTTACTGAATACCACAGACATTTCTTTCATGGGAAAACAAAACAGTAAAATGTAAGATGTCTTTGAACAGTTGCTGAGCTTTTCCTATTATTTGTCCTACCACTAGGCTACTAGCACCACAATCCTGAGCATCCCTATCTTCTTGTAAAATAATAAAATAGCAAAATTATAGCTTTGCACTTCTGAGCAGACACACTGATACAGCATGGAAAAAGAAATCACCTTCCCTCCTAATTGATTCTGTGGAATCTCTTAAAACAGAAATAAAGAGAGAAAAATAACCATGGTGGGAGGTCTCATTAAACTTCTCAAAGAGCTTCCTTTCTGTGAACTAGCACAAGGCAAGAACCTACAAAGCTAATATACCATCTGAAAAAAAACCCCTGCTGATCACTGTGATCCAGTGTGGAATTCCTTCTAGTTGCACTAATAACCCTTCCTCCTGCAACTTTACAAACAGAAAAGAAACAACCCTTTACACTAACCCCCCCACCAAGAAGCTTGCCCCTTCTGTGCCAGTCAAACTGAGTAAGCTTAATTTTTCCTCCACATCTGAACTCTTAATTCATGACTTCCTGGAAAACAAAATTGAAATCTTAACTGCCTATTTGCAGAAGTAAATGATGAAAACTTCATCTGAAATGCTATCATACCCTGAGAGAGTTACTGTTATTTAGAAGTGGCACACCAATTTACTGTGTTTGTCAAGACTATTGGACAGGAGGTCACAAAGTATTTCCTCCCACCCTTACAGTTTTAATTTCCAAAGTCCTTCAAAATCCAGATCTCTTTGAGAACATAGATATCAACTGAGATTGAGCAACAAGGAAACAGGACCATTCAGGGACAGATTATCAAACTGCTGAACATCGCAATAAAATACACAGGACAAAGACAACCTTAGCTCTAAGATTTACCGATTGCAATTATGGGGCAGTATATTTACTCCAGAGCATACCACCTATATTCTTTTCTCATAAACTCTGTAGTGGAGATCATATGAAGGCTGGAAGAAGCACCTTTCTTACATCTCAGTTCTTCTTCTTCATACAAACATGAATCTTATGTAATATTTGATAACTTAAAGCAAGGAAGAGAAGTCAAAAGGGAATAACAGGACCTGCACCAAGAGAGATTAAAAAACTGGAGACAGCCATCACCACTGCAAGACTTTAAGCATTAAGACATTCACCTGGTGTGGATTCACAGCAAGGAGCTTTTCACCTTTCCAGAACTCTCTAAAACAGGACAAGTCATAATTTAGGTGCCACAAAGAAATACCTGGGACCAACCAATGAGCGACCTATGCTCCTCTTCATGTATGAAAATTATTCACACCTCTTCGACTCTCCCATTTTTTGCCCAAAGTCGTTAGGTGTGTCACAGCACATGCTGTTTTCTCCTGATCACTTGATTCTAAATGGTACCTTAATTCTGCTCTTTCAGATCTTCTGTTGGTTAGTCTAGGGAGGTAAGAGGGTGTATGTACACATGAATATCTCCTTGGAACCTCCCAGCTACTAACTTCTGTGCCAAGAAAGCATCTAGGAGCCAGACAAGCAGCTCTAACTCTACAGTTTTTAGTAATGAACACATCTTGGGTACACCATCAATCAAGTCATGCTTTGACACAAACAGTCTGCCAAATCCCAAATCTCTCTGCTTTGATTAAGGTCATCAAGAAGGCAGATCCATTCCTGAAAGCAAATTCAAAAAAACCTCTGGTGATAAAATTTGCAGCTGACAGGAAAGAAAGATGAAAAACAGGTGAAATGTTAATGATAACAGCTCCATGAAACTTTCTTTAGCATAGAGATGGGCTGAAAAAATGAATTTCAGTACTGCTAGACAAACTCACTTGCAACACAGATGGTAATATGCTCTCTGCCCAAGGAGAAGGACAGCACTTAGTCAGGATCAAAGGAGCACCCAGACGACTGGGATCAGCTGATGCAGAAGATGGGACCTGCACTATGCACATGCAGACAATGCCTCAGTGCCATTTCCCAAAAGGACAGCACTGGAGTTCCTCACAAGGGAAATGAGCAGCAGGCAGGAGCACTCAGTCTTGGGAGAAGCAGACTCCTCTGGAGTGCAGAGGAGAAAACTACATCCCAAACCCTGCTGCCAGAGGAAGGGTGTGCACAGGGGGCCGAGGATGCCGCTCAAGCTGCCAGAGGCTGTGAGTGTCTACAGGATATGGAATGGATATACCACATCACACTAAAGTCAGGAAGTTGATGAAGATTTCTTTAGACAAAGTGTGGAAATCTCTGGATCAGACCCTTGCTCTCCTAGGGGTCTATAATTGCCCTGACATCTTCAGCAAAGACAACATGGCAGGATGCAAGCAGTTGAGAGAGATTTTTGGAGGGTGTTAGAGACAACTTGTTGACATTGGTAAAGGATGGGCCGGCCAGATGTGATGCACAGCTGGACCTGTAGTTCACTAAAAAAGGAAGAACTGGGTGGACACAAAATAATCAGTTGGAGCATTGGCTGTCACAACACTGGAACAGGGTTCAAAATCCTCAAATATTGAAAAAGCAAAGTACAGACCCCAGATCTGGGAAAATAATATAGCTCCTCTTGGAACACATTTCTGGGAACACGAACGAGCAAGTGGCTGGGAAAAGTCAGAATGGGTTTATTAACAGTAGATCCTGGTGAACCAACATGGTTGTTCAACCTCAGAACTCAGAGGAAGAGTGGGTGGGGTAGCATAACACCAGGAATGGGAGAAAATCTCAAAAGAGATTTTTCTGTGACAATTTTAATGACATTATTAGACTTGTTTTTCTACAATTAAGAATAGATTCATAATCTTCCCATTCTATTACAAACAAAGGCTTGGCTTTACGTATATAAAGTGTATGTTTATTTGCTTACTTAGGTGCATCCTCCTCACCCATAACAGGGTTTTTGCAGTAAGAGAAGGTCAAAGTCAGCCCCAGACAACACTGGATCCATGGCACTTGAGTTGCTGGAGCTGCAGATTCCCATGTCACCTTTGTTTGCCTTAGCTTTGTAGGAAGCACAAGTGAAGCATTTCCTTTGAGTTTGCCTTTAAAAGGCAAAAATTTAACAGTTCTGAAAAGAATCTATTAGATACAGTACAGATGAATCTTGCAGATGCAGATGATAAATATGCACAGCATATTTATGTACGTATAATATCATTTCATGTAAATTAAACCCAGCCTTTCACACATTCCCAGAGTGTCCTTCTAGGTTCCCAACTGAACAGGAATGCCTTGTGCCCAGAAACTGGGCCACCTGAGCTGCCACCTGCAAGGGCAAGTCAGGACAGAGGGTAACTGAAGTCAAGTAGAGCAAGAACAAACTGAAAAATCTGATGGCTTAAGGTTTAGTCATACCCCTCACCCCTCCCACCTTTAACTGCAAGAAGAAAGGGATGAAGAGATGGGATTGCAGAGGAATTGAGACAACAGGGTCACACGGTGAAGTGACTGCAGCCAATTTAGTGTCCCAAGGTGAAAACCTCCGAGTCCAGCCTGTTCTGGCCTGCTCCTGTGAACAATGCTCTTTGTTTGCCATGAACGACTGCTGCTCCATTTTTCTCTCACCAGGATCCCCTGGAGATTTCCCAGTTGCACCCCTTTATCTGATATTATAAGGTGTGGAGTGTGCAGCCTGCCCTTCTAGCAGAAGGATCTCCTCCACAGGTCAGAGTCCAGCAGCCAGCACCTAGGCAGCACTTCCCTGCTGGTCTAGTCCTGTCAATAAAAAATACCATTTTTCCTTGCTTTTATTTCTCTTCCCCCCACCTTTTTCAGTTTGTTTTCCCCTTTCTTTTCTTCCTTTGAGACACAAAACTGAAGCAAACAAAAATAACAGAACAATTGATCAACATGAGAGAGTTGGGTATCTTTTTGGGTATATACCACATACAAAGAGAAGCCCTCCAGTGCAGGTGGTTCACAGCCATCCAGTTTCAGGATATGCATAGACTACACCAAAACCTGAAAGGATGTAATGTGCAGATTAGCTTTTCATCCAGGTGTCACAAGCCTCTGAATAATTCCCCCTGATGCGACAGGGGCTTACTTCTCATACACAGCTTTTTGAATAGTTGACAGCCCCATCAACAGAGCCACTGTCATTCTGAGATTGCACAAGTGCAAGCACAGATGCAGTTCTACAAAAAACACCCTCATCTATTTGCTTTTTGAGCAAAACAATTTCTCATAAGAATATGCTGGTTTATATATTTCAAGACTGAGCATTCTCCACCTCCTGCCTGTTACCCAGGGAGACTATATGATGGCATGGTCACCATGGAAACAGTGGACAAACTTAAGATGTTTTCATTGCTGTAGATAAAAGCCATCTGCATTATTTTTTTTCATTTCTGTTTCTCACACCACCAGCTCAGGCTCCCAAGCCAAACTGTGGCAGCTGTGGTGCCACCCTGCAGCCAAGAATTATGTACCATTCCCAAAGCAGCATCCCCACGACATCTCTGGGCTCACAGGTGGGGGACAGGGCAAACCTCCTACAGGTAATAACAGCACGTGTTTGCTATAGCAGCCACCTGCCCTCCTTCCTCCCCCACCTCATAGCAGCCCACTTGGAAGATGTTTCTGAAAGTTTTTTGATCACACTCCAAGAGGAAAAAAGGACACAGTTTGACTAAACAGACAAAAAAAAGGGGCTGAAGAACATTTTTGTAGGTTTTTATCCAAAGGTCACAAGCCTCATATCTAGGTTTTTGAATAGCTGAAAGTCCTTGACTGTGCTATCATCTCTCTCTTTATTCAGGCATAGTTGATCGGAAATGTACAAATAATTATGTTCATGGTATATGAGATGAAAGTTCAGTAAGCAGTCTTCAAGCTGGCCTGTTTCTCTGTGGCTAACAAATAAAAACACATTTTCCTCTGCAGTAGGCCAAGATGACTGAATACAACCAGAAATATCTATTAATTAAGCATCAAATTAGGTTTTTGCGGTGTTTTCCAGACAAAAACTGGATGTTCTGTTACACATAATTAATTTGCTGGAGGTTGAGTTTTGAATTACTGTTCTTGCCGGTTTTTGGCTTTTTAAAAAACTTTAGTATGTTTCTGTTTTTCTAGCCATTAAGCCAAAATTGTGACATGGTTACATGAATATACCTTTTCCAAAGAGTATATTTACCAAAAAATTATTTTAAAAAGCCAATTTCTTCACAATGGCTCTTCAATTAAATTGACAGACATCTCAGAAAATGCTTCTCAATTCCAACAGACACTTGTAATTCTGTTTTAATCTTTCAGTGGGTAGAAATGTACTATTTAATGTTACATGCCTACTATGTGCTTATGCTCTCTGTAGCTTATAAATCCTCTGACTCTATTAAAACAACACAAAAAACCACTTTTATTACTGGATTTTGTTAAAATTGGGAGCTTCCTAACAAATTAAAAACCTGCCTATAAGTTAAAGACAGTCACTGAGGAGGCAGCTGGTGTTTTGACAAGTCAGAGTTTCTTCCCTGCTTGTTTACAACAAATTCTACCCTGCACAACAGTCTCCAACAAAATCCTGCCCCAGGCTGTGATCAGGACGTTTCTGAAGCAACTCTAATAAAACAGACTTTCTTTTCCCTCTTATGCTAAGATTATTTTTCCAAATGTCACATCACTCATTATTTTTTACTTTGAATCCTTTCCAACTTCTTTACTGAATGCATAAATCAGAACTGAGTATACTCTTGAAGTAAAGGTCTTACTGTTCAATTAAGAAAAAAACTATTAAAAGTTCCTACACTTGAGAATTACAGATGTTTGTTCAGCCTGTCTAGTGAAGCCCAAATCCTTCTTTACTACTGTCGTTTATATCAAATATCCCATTGATAATTTACACAAAGCATGAATATGATTAGAGGTGGTAGCTCAGCACTTTGAATTAAGAACACAAGAAAATAACTGTTACTTGTTTTCAGATCCCAACTTCATACCACAACTAGTTTCATTTAAGTTTAAAATTCATTTCTTTAAATCAGCAAGACAGCCCGAAATGAATTGACAGCCAAAACTATCTAACTTCAAGGTAAGTTAGTATAAGCTATAGAGAAAAGATTAAGACTGAAGAAAAATAAAGAATATGGTTTTCAATCTTTCTGCCAAGATTTGCTACTTTCATACCGTATTGTATAAACAAATAAATAATAAATAAGCAAAGGAAAAATTAAAACTCTTGCAAGATGTAGCATTTTGAATCACATAAACAATTCCTCATTGGCAGAAAAAAGACACAGGATGTTTTGTGTTTCTCTGTCAGCATCATAAGCAGGCAGCATTCAAGAAAACTGTAGAAATAAGAGAACAGCAAGGCATAAGAAGGTTTTGGTCAGTCTGTGACTTTAATCTCAAAAGACTCCTGGAAGAATGTGTCTTTCCTAAGCAGAAAGGGATCAGAAAAATGAAAATGAGGTTCTCCACTGGATTTTAAGAGTCTTTCCTCCAGAAAGAATCCCAAAACTGTTCTTAATGAGAAATCAGCTGTCCTGCAATGTCACCTATCTAATATTTTTGATTGTTTACTCTTTCTCCAGTGTAGTAGCTGAAAGCAGGAACATTTATCATCCTTTTTGTGGACAAAATGCAATAATTATGACCATCCTCACTAATCCAACCTATAAACTTCCTAAATGAAGGAAACCTGTACAGGCCAGAGTAGGCAGTCATGCCAAATATGTTTAAAGATCTCCTTCCATTTGTCTTATCAAAGATGAAAAGAGGAGGCATTTTGTCACAATTTGTAAATGTCCATAGGCCAGAAAGGATTTATTTTTAGAGACCAATCTACCAGCCAGAGTTTAATGAAATCTAATGGCTACATGTTGCATAATAATATCATATGGTGTTTTTACAGGTTCCTTTCTGTACTGTATAGGGTTGTAGCAGACAACAGCAAGCTTACGACTCCCTCAGTGCAGTAGAAGCAATAAGAAGATTTGAAATGCAAGCATTTATGATGAGATTTAGTTTGTGATTTCAAATTCTACCTATCATTTGAAGTATAATAATCTCTTGCTCTTCAATAAAACCTATCAGTGTAGAAAGGTGAAATTATTTGCTTTACAAAAATTCTTTGGGATATAGACTTAATCAAGGCAGCTAAATGCTTTCTCTGCAAATTTGTTTTGCTGCAAGTCAAAGCTATATCTGGAAGGCCAGCTGTGGAAAAGCAGTGTATGGGAAGACTCGATGCTGCCTTTTGGAAGTTTGGCAAGGTGCAGAACACCAGAAGCTAAGCAGGATGGGACAAGCACAGAAGCCAGGGACAGGAGGTGACAACAGGCCAGAAAGAAGGACAGTCTGAGGAACTATTTTTAAAAAATAGTAGGTTAACCAGGAAACTGTAAAAGTCAAGGACACTGTAAGTGACACCTGGACACTTTAATCCAAATAAGATGATGTGTAGGGAAAGCAAGATACACTGCACTGGAGGGTCTTGCAGCAAGATGTTTGAAAACAACTGTTGCTAATAAATGGCTGGATAAATATATTTTTTTAAACAGACTTCTGCCTCATTTTGTAACTAGATGCTCTTGAATCCAGAAAGATATCCATCTATACCACTACTAATTCTGAGAAAGCAAAAGGCAAGGATGAGATATAACCAAGGCATCCTATCACATACAACGTTAAGAACTAGTGCGAGACATACAAAAAATCAATACTACTTTGAGGAGAATACTACTTTAGCCCTAGTACGAGTAGTAGTGGTACTGCTTTTTACTTAAGTGCATATACTAAATATCTTTGGGGAAAAAAACAACCCACCCAAAAAAACCATAAGATATTTTTGAGTGCTCTTTTTCACCTGAGATCTGCAGATGTTTGTTGTCACCTTATTCTGATTGCCAAACGGACTACTTTCAGCCAACCAACAGGCTTTTTCCTGTTACCAGGGTGTATTAATCATGGTACCTCAGACCAAGCAAGCCCTGCAACTGTCTTCTCCCTTCTATTCTTCCCAAACAATTGGAGTTTCTCTGTTTACCTGCCACTGCACCATCACTCCTGGAGTTGCCTATGTCTCCACAGCCACCTTCATTCTCAGGATGATCTTTACATCCATCTAGTTTACAAGCAAGCTTTCAGAAGTCTTCTAAAGATAGACAGCTCTATGTCTTGAAATACAATGCCATTACTCCCAGTGATAATGCTGGCTTGTGACTTAAAAGGACAGTCAAGCCTTTAATCCTTTAAAATTACAAGATGAAAGGGAGGATTGAAGCAATATTTTCAAAAATGTCAAAGTGATTCACATGTCTAGTTCTCTCCTAAAAATTTGAGAATGTAGGCTTTAAAGTTGCTTAACAACTTATTTTAAGGGACCCAAATCTCTAAATAATGATAAGTATGCTCCATTTATGTAAAAATGAAGTGAGAGCATGCTCAGAACTGATTCTTGAAACACTGAGATTAAAGGAATCAGAAGATAGAGGAACAGAATTGTTCAGATTTTTCCAGCGTGTCAGTACAGAGCAGCCTGTATGTGTTTCTATAATTAGATCTCTCACATCTGATAGAAATGCAAATTGTTTAGAAGCAAAAAGGGTTTGCTTTTTATATTTGCTGTATATACATATTTATTTATATTTAGAAAAAATATAGCACTATGGTTAGAATCAAGTTAACCCATTGCTGAGTGCTTAAATACCAGGGAGATGGAAATTTCAAGGGAAAAAGAAAAGAAAAAATAGAGAAACCAAAAGCAACTAAAAAAAAAAAAGAAAGGAGTTTCATACCCTTTTGTAAAATTTCTTTCTGACACTGGTCCCTCCTAACAACAATCAAGATTACAGAATATGCAGCCTTCCCTTGTCCTGTCTGCAAGTTCTGATGGCCTAGCTCTCCTATAAACCATTATATAGGGCTCTCATCCTTTGCTTCAACACTCCTATTTCTGCCTGATGTGAAAGACAGTCTGTCTGGTCTTTTAGAGATTTTCTCTTCCAATACCCATGCAAGTGTTTTTTTAGTATACTAAATGCTGTGCTGGACTAGTTTCAAAACAAATCCTTGCTGCAATGAAAGTCTGAGGGTTTGACTTCCTTTTTGGTGGCTCTTTGACTTTATACAGCATCAAGGAATGTATCTATCACTGTAAATAAATTTAAAAAAAAACCAAACAGATATTTTTCAAGAACTCTGTGTAGCATATCACTGGCTCTAGATGAGACCAGGTATGATGATAATAGAGAACTTCAGGGTGCCAGCACCATTGGGGCAACTGTAGACCTTGTACAGAAGACTGAACTACCCAAATCTCATTACTTGTCTACAGTCCACATAAAGACAAAGTTGAGAAGAAAGCAGCTATTTGACAATCACCCTACATACTGCATTTTTCTATATCTCACAGGCAATCTGTTCTTTCATATACAAATGTAAGAAATATATGCACAGCTCTTTTCTCCCACACATTTCTAATGAGTCTAAGTACCTGGTTGGATCCTATCAGTTTATCAACCAGGCTACATCTCTAGATGCCATAAAGCTTTTGTTTGTTCACTTCTGCAGCTTACCTTTACTGGATCAACAACAATTTACTAGGCCTACAGGCTGGCTGTTAGAAGACAACGACATCTTAATATTAAATGAAAGCCACATGTGCTGAAAAGACATTTGCTTTTCATCTCTCACAGGAAATCAAAGATAATTAGGCAATCAACATTTCTATTTGAACAAATGGAAAACAAAATAAAGCCCATCAATATTATGCACTCCCCAGAACTTTTACATTCTAGTTTAAGACAGAATAGACAGTGAGTTTTAACAAATTTTATATTCAGCTGATTTCTATCATCTACAGAAGTTTTAAAATAGATAAATTCCAAACTGTCACTCAGAATAAAAGGAGCCCTATTTCATATATACATAAGTAAGCATGAGACGAGTCTGTGGTAGTTTGTTTTGACTTTTTTTCCACCCATCTCTGCAATGCAATTTAAAGCTTTTTGTTGGAGCTATTTTAAAATATTTTACTTCATTACTTCCACTTATTTCCATTAAGCAAAATTTCTCATTACTTTGCTTAACCCAGTTATTAAACACATGTTAAATTACAAGTTTATTCAAGGGATTAGGATGGCAGAAAAAAAGACTGATCGGAACTTGATGTTTCCTGTCTAAATTTCCATTTGTATCACATTTCTATTTACATATAACACTAAGTGCCCATCCGGTTTAATTAAGGTAGGATTTCTGCTTCTTAGGACAAACAGGTAGGCAATGACTTTGAGTTTATTTTATTCCAAAAGCTACTCTGCTTCTGTGGCTGGAAGAGGCATCTCTTTGTAAGGTAACATGTCAGCTACCAGACTGTATGCAGTGGTGCTGAACTCTTTTGCCTAGACTGTACAGGCTGGATCCTGCCTGTCCTGAACCACGTGCAGTCAAGGAGCAAGACTTCACTCACCTCCTAGACCTCAGCTCATACAAAGCAGAGGGAGGGAGGACAAATTCTGCTTGTGAACACACCAGGCAGCAAGTCATGCCAAGGCTAAAGGAGCAGAAGGGCAGCAGCTTATTTCTGAAGCAGAGACATTAAAAAATGGAAAGCCACCATTGGAAACCAGAGTAGATTATGTATTCTTATGGATCTTTTGGAGAAACATACAGCTCCATTCTACCCATAGTTTACTGCAGAGGCTTAATTTAGCCTTGCATAAATTACCATCTGCAAGATGCCCCTAAACATTTTTTTCTTTCCCTTGAGTTTGCAGCTTTTCACATCTAGTTCATTCTGGGCAATGCTAGCTAGGCGAACATTTTCCCACCATGTTTATTAGCTGGCATTGTTTCAGAATCAGTGCTGGTTTGTTTTCCAAGTACAACATTGCACTACAGCATGATTTAAGAGCTAAATTGTCACACTCTAGACCAAGATTTTAAATGTGATTTAAAAACCTCATGTAGCACATTGGAATCATCACGAGTAAAATCACTAAAGAAAATTATAGATGCAAAAATCTTCAAGGTCTTTTGCATCTTCTTTTTTCACATATGTAGAGGCTCAATGGAATTAAAGATGTCATTTAGCAAATGGCAACAAAGAGCTGCTCACAGTACATATTCGAGGCAAAACCAACTCAAAACAGCAAAAAAAAAATCCTAATGGAATTTTTAACAATGCCACTAACATACATGGAGTTCCATTCTATAGAAGAAAAGAGCTATCAAGAAAAATGAAGTAAAAGATCCACCATCTTGAAAGACAGGTTATCAGGCTGTTTTTTTAAGTATTCCATAAATTGCTAGTCTGAACTGCAAATACTTATTGCTAAGATCTCAGTTCTGACAGCTTAAAGTCAGCATTTGGAGATGAATCCTTGAATACCATATCCCAAATGTCACTGAGTAACTGACAATATGCAGCACCTCAGAGGCAGGGCTTCGCTGGTGAGATTCAAAATTTTAAAATGCCACAAAATATTTAGTTTGCAAGTGTTTAACAGAGATGATTTCTGGTCTGAAATAATACAGCCATTGTGCATGTACTGTTTTAAGCAGCAAATGAACAGATACATCTTCTCTCTGTGAAGGGCATGACTGGATTTCAGGAAGAACTGAAAAGTATATTCCCTGCCTATTACCATAACCACATCAAAAATACACATCCACTCTTACAGGTCTATGAATGCCATTTGTTTCACTGGGAAATCCTTGACTGCAAAGCTTTTCCTAAGCCTTCACCTGAAGTACAGGCTCCAACCAAATTTTCAGTTGATTTTCTGATACTTCATCTTTAATAAATTAAAAATGGCACATAAGCCTAACACAAACAATATACAAATGATTGAAAACTAGCACATTTTCATTTGTTTTATTTAGGAAAAGTAAAAATAAAGAAAAAAATTAAAAAGCAGTCCTCATCAACTTGCTTAGTTTGGCTATCCTTCTAGGGGCTCCTACTGAAATTGTAGACCTCTATTTTAATTCAGTAAGAACAAATGCAAATTTTACATTTTCAGATCTAGAGACACAGGATAAATTATATGTCACAAAAAAACAAACAAACAAAAAAAGGGGCAGGAGGCAGGTGCTGATCTCTGCTGAAAATACATTTTATGCTTAATTAAAAAAACCAAGCATCATACCTATATATATAAGGAAGAGTATTGTCCTTAAGATAACCAGCTTTTGCCCTGTGTGGCACTAGCCAGGTCTTTACTAACATGCCCAGGTGGGACTGCTAAAACTAAAGAAGTGTCCAGGCTCTTCACAGTTAACCATTAGGTAAATAATGGGACCAAGCACATGATTAGAAAATATAGCTTGTAAGGAAGGGTTAAATGAGTTGAGACATTTTGCCCTGAAAAGTGAAAATTAGTAATCATTCAGAGTCATCAAGCATCTAAGTGGCAAATTAAAGCAGCTTAAGCCATCATTTTCTCCTCCAAATCTTCTAGCAGTAAAGTATGGGCCTGCATCACAAATTTAAGGTAATTTTCCTATGCCCAGCACTGCAAGCTGGAATATATGACTAGGAAAGGATTTGAATCTTCATCACAGGAAGGTTTTAAGAATAGGTTAGACAAAGGCTTCTAAGAAGTGACAGTTACAATCGACCCATTTATATTTGGATGGATATATGGAAAACACAGCCTCTCAAAGTCCTTTCAGTACTCTCCAATTTACCTGTCAAGGATTTGCAGAGTTTACATCACGAGTGTAACTTGAATGTCTCACATTTTTCCCACGCTGGAACCAGTTTAATGGCAAAGTGTACGCAGCTTTCAAGAAAATATCATCCAGGCAAGCTAGGATAAGAGATGATGAAAACTGAACTAAGATTTGCCAACCAAAGGAGCAGGCAGCAGTATTGTTTCACCATTAAGTTTATAGCCCATAGCAAATCAGCTTATGCATCCAACAGTAACAAAAAGGTTAAGGAAAACATTTCAGGTCTGTAAAGATACACCAGGGTATTAAAAAGCTCTTTTCCTCATTGCATCCCAGCTGCCTGCTAACAGCACTACAGGCAGATACAGAGAAATGCTGCTGCAGTGCTACAGGACACCAGTAATTGCTCTGAGTACACACCAGGGCTGAAACCTGTGAAAACCATGAAGCTCAGTTTGCCAGTGACTGACCTTCAAATCTTGATGAATTTGGCAAGGACACAAAGTCTCTCAGGCACAACCATGAACAGAAAGACAAGACAAGTGGAATAAGAGCAGCCAGGGGTTTATGAAATTTTACAGGAAGAGTGTGACAAGGATTCTTTACATTTGAAAAACCAACATGTAAAAAAATGCCATATGCTGACATAGCATTAGGCACATTCCTGAGCAAGGCTGTAGGTGTAATAAAATATTTTTGTTAATCACTGCATGTTGTTTCCTTTCCACAACCATTATAGCTACCAACAAGCTGAGTAGCTTCTGATCAGATCAGGGCAGATGAAGCTCTACTTAAAGTTGAACTGGGTCAACCCAAATGAATTGATGATGACTCATTTCAGAGCACACAGCTTAGTAAAGTAAAAAGCTGGCTGAATTTATTCTCCCATCTGAGATAGTAGTATTATTATTACTAGGAGTTAGAAAGTCTCCTTCATTTGTACTCTACTGAAAGCATGCAATCTTTCTTGTGACTCTGCTGTCCCAGTTTCCAGGTATTGTCATCCTGCTGCATGGGGTGATGCTTGGAATCATTTCAAAGCTGAAATTCAGGGAAGCAAAAATCCTGTGTTTGAAAACTGAGTGGTAGGAGGACTCCAGAACTGTTTTCCAGGGTTTATGATGGGCTCTGCAGAAAATTGCTGAAGCGTACTCAGTTTGCTGCTAATTAAAAAAGCTGACTATCTTTTTGGAGACACACAGAGCCAATGTTGAAAATAGTTTTCTTCACTAGTATAAAGATATCCATGCATGCTTTCATACTCTTTTTGTTTTATGTATTGTATAATAGACAACAATGAATTTGACTTCTTAAACTGCAAAATCCTGCTGATATTCAATATTTGCATTGCTTTGTCAGTAGCATGAAAATTTGTTCTGCTTTAGTAAATATTCTCTAGACATTGTATTTTATTGTGCACTGGGTTCATAGGAGCACTAAATCTACAGTGACTTTTACATTGATAAGGGGTATGGAGCTAAAAAATGTCACTGGATCAATATGCAGACTGACACCACAATATTGTAGAATCATAGAATTTTTTGATTAGAAGGGGCTTTAAAGATCATATAATTCCAATCTCCCTGCTGTGGGTAGGGACACCTTTTAAGTTTTAGGTACCAGCTTAGGGCCCCATCCAACCTTGTATACTTCAGGGCTGGGGCATCTGCAACTTCTCTGTTTAAGTATTCCAGTGTTTCACCACTCTCACAGTAAAGTTTTTGTCCTAATATCTAATGTAAACCTACTCTCTTCCAGTTGGAAGATATTCTCCTTTGTCCTATCACTACATGCTCATATAAAAAGTCTCTCTCCAGTTCTCTTAAAAGCCCACTTTAAGTGCACATTTAATGCCACAATTAGGTCACCTTGAAGCCTTTTCTTTGCCAGGATAAGCAAACCCAATTGTCTCAGCCTTTCCTTATAGGAGAGGTGCTCCATCCCTCGACTCAACTCAGTAGCCCTTCCCGGACTCATCCCAATGGTTCCATGTCCTTCCTGGACCCCAGAGCTGGATGCAGCTCTCCAGGTGGGGTCTCACCAGATCAACAGCATCCCCTCCCCTCAGCCTGCTGGTCACACTGCTTTGGATGCAGCCCAGGACACCATTGGCTTTCTGGGCTGCAAGCACACATTACCAGCTCATGTCCTGTTTTTCATCCACCAGCAGCCTCAAGTCCTCCTCAGCAGAGTAACAGAGCTTCATAAACAAGTAGGGCAGAGAAGACAAGAGCTTTAAAATTTCACACTGGAGTCTGACACTTGGGTATCAGCACAAGAACCAAACATTGTTGCTCTGCCCCAAGCTAGCCCTGAGCAAATGCCCAAGGGAGCAAGATAAGAAGGTGCACTTCAGGTTTTCCCATTAACAGTCTGGCTTCCTACAGAAACCTGCTCTTATCAGTGATTCAGTCCTCATGGGTTAAGAAATGGAAAAGTGGAACTGCAGGTACACGTCTCATTTTTACTATAATGACGATGGTAATTTCAGACAGCCAGGGGAAATCTCAAATCAGTACAAGCAAATACATCAAAACTCACCTTCCCGTTTCTAAACTAATTGCAATGCAAGACTACCATAACATCCTAAGCACAATCAATCATAAGCAGGCAGACTGCAATTAAATACATGGATACTAATCAGAATCAGCTGCAGCAATTCTTACATCAGCCTCATCTATGCAGAAAAAAGAAAGTGCAAAACTTTAGGGATTCCTTAGCTTTTCCTAGGTCACTGTTTTCTCTCTAGCATTTTAAGAAATAAGGAAACCCAGCAGTTCATGTTTCTCCTTTTGTCACTGGAGATGACCTTATTCAACTATCACATCAGTTATTCTTTGATGTATTTTTGCCCCTACAGTGTCCCAACAATAAAGCAAAAACATCAGTAACTGTAGAAGTCAGAGAAAACCATTATGCCATGCTTTATATACTTACAGTACTGTTATTTATAAGTCTCCACTGACTTTTGAAGCTCAGTCTTTGACTGTGGTGCTCACCTTGGGGCTACAACAGGCCCCTTGCATGAGAATTCATTGCCCAGAATATTCTGTGTGCACTTATAGACTGTGTTAGAGCCCATGACAGTACAAGACCTCTCTCTGCACAGTGATGAACGCTTCTTTCCTTCAAGAGTCACTTCTGATTTCCAACACAATAAGGCACCAGTAATAGAAGTGAAGCAAGTTACACTACATGGAGAGTCTGTGCCTGACCTTACAGCTCTCAGTATATATTTAAACCATTTCATGCAATTCTGAGAGCAAGACATAGAGAAGATGATAACTGCTCTTTGTTCTATCCTACTTGATTCAGCACACAGCCCTGCCATATTCCACTTCCATGAATACGCTTTCTGTAAACTCAACATGAGTGCAGAATGAAAGCAATTAATTTCTTTTGTGAGTCCTCCATAAGTTAATTATTACAGCATCTACATGCATAGCACATTTTAATAAATTTGTTTTCACAGCCTATATACAGCAAGAAAAACTTATTTTAAAAGGACCTGGAGAAAAAAAAAATTAAAAAAAAAGAAAAACCAAAAACCACCACACACTTTCTAATTTCGGATACTCAGTCTGAAAGTGCTGAAAACTGCTTTTCAGAAGACTTGTTTCATGATGCTCTTCCATGTTCAAAGCCCAGCTACTATTAACTCCAGCTGCAGCTGCAAGTACTCAGTGCTTCTGCAAATCAAACAGTGAGGTCGCAAGTCAGCAACCCAGAAAATGAGAGCCACCTGTGAAAAGCTCTGTTCCTCTGCCGTGACTGGCACAGCAATTGCTAAAATGCTTCTTCACAGCTGTTCAGCTGCGCCTAAGGCTAGGAAAGATAGCTGTTTGTTTTGCAAAGGGTTTTTTTATTATTTTATTTTTAAAGAAAATAGTAAACTATTTGCAAACTCAGGTTGAATTCAGTTAATAAAGAGCTTGACAAGAGGGAATGCTCTACAGATGTCTTCCTCCTGAAGGACACTTGCCTAAGGGGTGGGGAAAGACCTGGCCTAGCCAGCCCTACTGCTGTGTGGGCATCAGCATTGCAGAGATTTTGGCTGGCTCTCTTTCTGTCACCTGCCAGGTGACCTTCCTTTCACAGCAGAAGCAGGTTTTTAAAGAGTTAATTCTAGCTCATGGAAGTAATTAATATTTCCTGCCTGTGAACAACTTCCATTTCCATTGCAGAGTAGCAATAGTCTGAACTGGGGGGAGCCCAGGAGCAGGAACTTGGATAGCTCTGCTGGCCACTTGCCGGCAGCATCCAGAATCTGCTGTAGCCAGCAGGATCTGTGCCAGCTTCCAGGTGCATGGCTTTGCTTCAACACAAAAATTGCACTTGGGCCACCTGAAAGTTGTGAGCTTCATGATTTCAAGTGCCACAAAAGCTTGTGTTCAGGATAAAACAGTGACAAAACTAGTCTTTTCCAGATATCTGCTCAATGAGGGAGTTCCTGTGATAATTCTTTCTCTCTACAAGGAGAAAGAAAACAGGACAAAATTAGTTGGATGTAATGCCTGTAGAGATTTTCAGACCTTTTTGCAATTTACCCATGATTTTTTTTTTCTGGGTGATGCTCTTCATTTCATGATTGCCTTCAAGGACATCCATGCTTTGATTTTCATTTTCATGCCTCATTTTTGGCAAGCCTCAAGCCTTAGAGCAAGTAGCTATCCTCACAACCAGGCCATAGGAAAAATTCCAATTGTTCCCTAGGGAAAACAGTTTAGTGTTTATTCTTTCAGAATTATGGTTGTAGAGGAACATGACTTACACTTCCATTATATATAACCTTTCTGCTACTCACTGTATTTATGTCTCAGCTATAAATCTCTCATCACTATCATTAAGTGCTGGCCAGTACCTCTGGCCACACACAATAAGGAGATAGAGTAGTAAAATTCAGCATACTTCTGGCAGCATACTGAAAGCAAAATTTTCAGAGGAGTTATTTTCCTTTCAAGTAGCTATTTGAAGCTTATGAAACGACATGATGTTATCTTTCTCCCTTCTATTTCCAATCTCTTTATTAATTCCCTTTTTATTCATTGTTAGATATAACAAAAATTGTAAATACCAGTTGCATAAACCACTCAGACTAATGAACAGCAAAGCATTATTTAATGCTAGTAGGCTTCTGTCCTCTACATTAATTGCTTTCATAAAGGACATATTTATTATTTTTTGTGTTGATTTTACTGAAACATTGCATTTTTTTTTTCCAAAGGTTTTCAGTTTTCTTTATTCAGCTTTTTTTAATGTTTTTTCTTACTTTTTGTAATAGTTTTCTGACAACATCTGCCTTGGTGAGCTGTTTTCGATGATTTTAATGCCTAATCTTTTTCATCTTGTCTCAATACATGTTACTAAGTAGGTGCTGAACCAGTCACCTGTGCATTTGAATGTCACTTGTTCTCTGCTGCTAGACACCAGTCTCACATGTGTGTCTTTTTGTGCCCTTCACGCCTTACCTCTGGTTTTAGGTGCCAGTTTTACCCTTGTAACTTGCAAGAATATTTAAGTCCCAGGAATCTGGCTATCTGCACAGCAATATTTAGTTAGCTACCACTGGCTTGATGCTTGCAGTCACATTTTCAGCTGCTGCTGGCTTCAAATCTTCATTTGCTATAAACAGGATAGTCCATACATGGTGTGACATGAGCTGTACTGGAAGGCTGCCTTTGCCTTCTGCTGGTGTTTTTCTCTAGTCTAGTAATTCTTTCTACACGCTTTGTTATTCTGATATGCTCCCACTTACCTATCCCTCTCCATCTGGAGATGGGGGGATGTGGGTAGGGAAGGAAAAACAATAAAACACAAAGCCCAGGCTTTTGGCAGTCCTGACAATTCTTTCTGCTTTACCATGCTGGAAGCTGTGCTGCGAAGAGGATTAGATGTGTTCAAGCTCATGACAAGAAAACTGAGGCCCATTAACTGTAATAACACTTGACACCTTCTGTTGTTCATTATGCTATCAGGTTGCAATCAAGAACTTCCTCAGCCAAACATTATGGTGTCATCTGTGTTTGTATCTAAACTCCCCCCCCAAGGCCTCATACAACAGAACTGTCATTGGCACTATTGCAGCACTAGGAAGAAAGCAAAATGTACTTCAAAGCCACTTATGTCAACCAAAAGGCACCCTGAAGGTCAAAAAAGTTGCTTACTTTGTAAATTAGTGCTTGGAAATGTTCTGGAAAGAAGTATATAACACTGGGTCTCTTGCCTGTGTGACTGCTAGCTTTTTTTTAAAATTTCAATTAGGAATAATTTAATATGCAGTGAAAAATCAGTGAGTCAGTAGCTATGAATTTACCTGTATTTCTGTAATAATTACTACATTGCTTATTCCCTCTGATGATCATATGGTCTTATTTTAAAGTTTCTGCTTTCCCCCAGGCTATCACTTTGGTTTGATCTTTTCTTCCAAAGACACTGCTGTTGCAGTATTTCACAGGGATGATCTCCAAATTATATTTTCAAGCAAATCACTTCAATCCTTTGCCTAATGTGTCCAGCTTTTTCATAAAGGACACCAAAATTGCAGCATGAAGTCATAAATGTTTCTATATACAGAGGACATTCATCATTATTAAAGTCATAGGCCTGGGTATGCCTCTAGTATTGACATTGAACTATTACCTTACTCTCCCCAAATTCTGGCAGATATTTATCTCATAACTCTGCTGTCCAGGTCTTTATTTGTAAAAATTACATTTTCTCCTTTGTTTCACAGCTCCACCCCAAGGAGCAAGAAGCTCGTGCAAGCCGAATACATCTGCCACGTAACATACACTTCATGTTTGCTTCTGCTAGTAAGGGAATCACTGCTTAATCCAGACACTGCACAAGCAGAGCTACAGAGATGTCATACAAGGTCTGGCCTGCTGAACAACAGGATTGCCAGCAAGCAAATTGTTTTCCTATTGCGTTTGCACAGATTAACCACATTGGATAGAGCAAATAGCATTGCAAGGCAAAAACAAGGTGCCCAAAATAGTTGAGTGGCTTGCATGACAGTAAATGCTTCAAAGATGAGTTACTTTTTTTTTCAAGGTAAAAAGAAATGCTTATGAAACTATTTTAATGACTGTAACTTGACCTCGAAATTTGCATCCACGGTAATGCAAATATAATTATTTATTGACTTATACTCTCATTTGCATTACATGTATATTCATATATTTTCAAAAAGATGCTGAAATGATAAGGAGGAAAACAACAGGCAGCATAGCAGTGTTTTGCACTCCATGAACGTAAACATCACATTATCCTAGAAGATAAACATTTACAAATAAACACTTGCTTTCCTTTGGGGAAAAAGAAAAAATTAACAAAAAAATCTCAAACCAAAATCGCAACACAAAAACTCCCACGCCTGCCTTAGTAAACTTGGTTCATCTGTCCCTCCCACCAGCAGCTAGTTAAGAACAGAGCCATCCTGCTCAGGTCAATAACCTTCACTAGGCAGCAGCCATGATAACTTGGCATGACAAATGTAGCTTGCCTTTGGTTCATTTCCAGCTGGAAGGTGACAATTTTCCACGGGTTTCAAAACCAAGTAAGATCTTACCAGGCTTTCAATCTCATCAGCAGAAAGATTTTAGAAAGCCAAAGTTAGGTTGGTTGAATCTGTGCAGTAAAACGTTTTTTCACGCATGAAGAATCACTGACACCACGTCATTTTAAGGTGGGGCAGGGCTCAGGGTGCTCATTATCTTCTCAATCTTCTTGTGCTGTGGGTTCTGGTGGAAGGAGAGCTGGGCAAATGGCTCTGTGTACTTTACCAGGCTATCCCATCTGTGCAAATGTAGTGCCAGTGCTTGAGCCCAAAGCAAACACCCTCGTTGGCTAACACACAGCCAAGGAGCGCGTCGCTGCAATGCAGGTCCTTTCCAAGAGGCCCGAGTTGCTTCTTAAATGAAAAGCTGTGCTACTGTCACTTGTTTTTCCCCAGAATCTAGAGTTAGCTGCACTTTTCAGTACTTTTCATGGCCTCTGAAAACAGTCAATCAAAAAACAGAAGGCTTGAATGGAGAATTTATGGAATAAATTGAGAAAGCAATATTTAAAAAAAAAAAAATGATCCCCCCCAAAAAACCCCAAGCACAAAACCAAAACTCACAAGTAAAATGTTTTTAAATATCAGTAGTTGGTATTGAATTGTAAGCATGCAAACTTTGAGTGAAAATACTCTTCCAATATTCATTTTTGGCTGAGATATTCAAATTCATCCAGCTGAGCTACACTGTCTATCTCCTGGGCAGGGGAAGGGGAAGATCACCCTGAAAGCTACAGGGAGTGCTACATCTCAGGTAGAATCTATATCAAGCATTCAAAATTTGAGTAATTTCATATGGCAGAGAAAGCAATGATAGATGCAATTTTCTGACTACATATTTAAATTATCTTATTTTCATAACTGGCATTGGAAGTGTTAGTACAACACATTGATTTTAGAATTACATTCTGGAAAGAAGTAACAGCTTGACACCGATGCCCTCAATCATTGGAAATCATCAAGATAATTGAGAGAGACAACTTCTGATTCTGCTTCAACTTTATTATTCTCACAGCAGCAAACATAGGCCAGTCCTTGCTTCACAGCCCAGTTTTGGCCAACTGAGCAGCTTTCTGAGTTGCAGCAAACTGTGCCCAGCCTCCTCTGCCAGCAGGGAATTTTTTTCTGTCACTTGTATCACTGGCACATTGGTCCCTACTCCTTCCCACTGCCTTCCCAACGCTCCTGGTGCTCCGCAGGCTCCCTGCCTCCTGCTGCTGCCTTCCCTCTGGGCAGACCTCTGCTCACCTGCCCCAGCTGGAGCAGCCTCCCATTTCCACCTAGGTCCCACCCAAACAAGTCCTTCTAATTAAAGGAATGAGATAAAATAAAATAAACAAAATACTCTAAAATAACCCTCCCGGCACTCTAAACCAAAGATGCCGTCAGCCATGCCTCTCAATCAGGTTTTATCCCATCCCCATCTTGGGACTATTTTTTAGTCTGTCCATATAAATGAGATAGTTATTTTTTTTTATTGAACCTTCCACCTCATCCACCCAACCCAGAAATTCAACCTTAATTTACCCCTTCACGTCTTCTCCAACTCGTAAATTTCCTATTTCTGGTCCTTCCTTATCCTACAGATTGTTCTACACAATATTACTCTAAACTCAGTCTTCTTTTTAAACAAACTCTTGATTATATTGGCAATTCGTTTATTTCTCTCAGAATGTAAGATTTTTTTTTGGTCATAATTCTTGATGGTAGTGAGATTTCCAAATAAATAATAAAATCACCATAATGTAAAAAATAACTTACAGAAAATTATAGATTTTATGTGTACATAGGGATTTCTTTTCCTGTAAAACTGGAATTTTAAATTTTTTGCTTCAAATTCAGAAGAGTAAAAAAGCGTAAGGTAGAGTCTTTACTTCCACCCTCCTCTCATCAAGTACGTTATTATATTTTTATACTATTACATCTAGCTCCTGTTTATCACTCCTCAAAAAATTCAATACACAGTTAATGCATCAAATCCTGTGTTCCCCCTGTCAGCAACAGCGGATTTTTATCCCCAGTTGTCATTTTCCCTACAAAACTCCTCACATGTCCACACATGGTGTTACAAAAAAATTATCTATGCACAAAAATACCCTCTTTCAAGCACATCCTTTGAATCTATCCCAACAGGACACTTACAAATCCTTATGCACCTGTCAATCTGCTTAACTTGTTTCCCTACGCTAACTACTTGTGCTTTTCTACCAGATTGGCTGCCTGCCACTGCTATCATACATCTTGTACCAAGAGAACAGGATTTATGGAACAGGAACATCTCTTTGGTTACTAAAGCTACATCAAATGAAAACTTATTCTTTCAGGAGGCCTCTTGATAAGNCAAAGAAACAAACAAAAAAAAAACCATTTTGGACACAAAATTCTAAACTGTGTTCAAATTACAAGCATATTTGAGCCTAACTCTTTATGTCAAGCTGTGTTTCATTAAGTCCCAATTCTGATATGGTTGTTCATAACAAATGCATTTCTAAAGGAAACCAATATAATTTAAAATGGAATTGAAAGAAAAGGACAATCAAACCAGAAAATATGTTTCCACATTTTTATTAAAATGACAGTTGTTGCAAATGTCAAACTAGATGAAGAACTACAAAGAAAATAAGAGGTAAAAAGCAGTTATAGAAGAGATTATGCCCAAATACAAATTATATATAGGAGCTTGCATATGATTTACAAAGTTTGGAATTGAGTGCACCTGTTTTCTTAATTTCTTAAAAATTATAACATCCACTTTATGGAATTAAGGTGAGCTCAAGAGTCACCATTTTTTGTTTAATTCTGAGTAAATAAAAATACATTTTTAAAATAATGGTCCCATTTAATTAGACAAGTAGAATTAATGTCCAAAGTACAAGTGAAGTAAATCCCTCATGCCATCTTCAATATCTTTGTGAAGACCACCAACAAGTATTTTGGGAGAGATGGAAGGCATTCCACCCTCACTTATCTCCCCTGTGCTGTTCTCCCTTCAAAAAGCAATGCAAAGGATGTGTATATGGTGGATACTCATCTTTCTGAGTCCACTGCCAGAAAGCAAAGATGAAACCAGCCCACAATCATTTTCCATGCTGCTTTGCTTCTCCAGCTTAATCCAGTGCGAACTTCATCTTAAATTTGAGAAAACCAGGCCTTGCATCCTAAAGTCATTTGTTACGATTTTGATAAAGAAGACTTAGGCATTGATTTCTCAGATCTATATAGTGCTGTGTATGCTGGCAAGGCATCTTGGAAGCAGACCCTATTTTTTGCAGAACTTGTAAGAACAGCGTTATTTTAGAAAAATTATCTTACCATATTTCTCAAACATTTCTCAAACACTATGACGTGATGAAATTAGCCTGTAATATAAGTAGGTGTAATTAGATAGTAAGAGGGAAGATAGTCTCTTCTTTTTGGCACTACCTGGAATACTCCATCTAGCTCTGGTTCTCCAGCAAAAGTCCAGTTGCCAGGTTGGTCACCAGCCTGGAGCATGCAGCCCAGCACAGAGAGGCTGAGGGAGCTGGGCTCGTTCAGCTTGGCTGAGTGACAGCAGAACAGTACTTGAAAACAGGCTACAGAGATGACAGTCCTGGCAGATAACACAGCAGTGGGTGGTAAAACAGCTGCAAACTGCTGCCTGGGAAATACATCAGGACATCAGGAGTAACATTTTTGCTAGAGCAGTACTGGGTCAGGTGGGCCAGTGAAGCTGCAGTCCTCACCCTGGAGGTGTCTGAGGTTTGTCTGAGCCACAACAGACTCTCTGTAGCGTGGGCAGAAGCACTGCTTGGAGCAGGAAGTTAACCTAGATGACTTTGTCATCTAATGGCACAAAGTTAGGAAGGCACTCGAGAGAATATTTAGATACATGGGAGGTGCTTACAGAGCTTGACTAACAGTTACACCTGAAATATAAATGTTCCTTACCTTTGACCAACACTAAATATACATTTAAATTGTGAGCACCATTTAACTTTAATAATGCTGTTTAAAATTAAAATAGAATAAATTTTTTTCTTAACTGAAACTGGAGTTAAACACCTCCTCACACTGATCTTCATTCAGAAAGAATTAAAAAAATATTTATAGCTTTCAACTGTAGTACTTTCTGTGAAGACTGATTCAGAGGTTTACGTAAGTGGGTCTGCTCACACAAAGTCAGTTCTCATTTGTGTTTTGTACCTTCAACTGCTTTAATGTTCATTCTTCTTTTTAAGGGTAGGTGCATGCATGGGAAGGAGACAGGAATTGTAGTTCATTTCAGGTGCATCATAGCTTTTCCATCTATATGCTATTCAGGTTTTAAAACAAACTGAAACAACATAACAACCTGCTGGCATAAATTCAAACAGGATCCCTTTGCTGTTTATAAAAAAAGATAGAAAAAATTAAGAAGCATGTGCACAGCCTCTGGATAAGCAAGGAAAAGGCCCACCGTTTTCATATTTATTATGAATGTGTACCCCCTCAAACAAAACAAAGTGTAAGTACACAACAAAATCCTTCATGTCAGCAGTACTAAAGGTAGAAGAAAGTATATTTCAGAACTGTCTCTGGCTAATATCTATCATCTCCCCGACTCATCCTGAACTTCCTCCTTTCTTCCACCTTACAGAGTCTCTATAAGGATTGCTTCATGACCCAGGCTCCCCAGGAGTTTTCACATTGCAATGCATCTAGAAGAGTGTTAATAATACACATAAAAATACTTTTTTGAGGGGGAGAAGGAAATCTACTCATCTAGGGAGATTCACCATTTCAAAGGATCTGAAGCTATCATTTCCATACCTGATGGATAATTTTTTGTAATTTCTCTACTTTTTTTTCCTTTCCAGTATCATTGTATTTGAGATCCAGAAAACAAATTTTGAGGGAGATGACTGTTGTCTAAGAAACACAGTAAAACTCAGCAAAAAGTGAATCTAGGAGATGGAGCTGACACTGTGTGTACCAGGCAACTCACAACTGTAAGTAATGATGATGTAATAGAGTCTTCCTGCATTACTGAGCTTCATTACCATGGATATAGAAAACATATAGATTAAATTTGGGGTTTTGTTTTGGGGTTTTTTCAATTGTTATTTGATCAGTAACTTGCTTGCTCTGATTCACTGCTGGAATAACAGAAATGTCTAAAACCATGTGGCAGTGAAGCTGACAGACATTATGATGGAGTCTGATGCAGAGCAGTTTAGCTGGACACTGCCAATGAAAAAACAAGGAAAAAAAAATCAGTGCTATATTTGCAGATACTCACAAAAGTGTATGTAAATGGCTCCTTTTCCACACATTTCTATAATTTATTTTTCAAACCCAGTAATTTTAATCAACATTATTTCAAGGGCAAACTTGATGTTCCTTGTCAGGCAGCAGCCTTTCAGTACTTTTGGTGACATGCGGTAATTAAAACTTTTTTTTAAAGTTTATATATATTATTAATGTGTTATAAATATAATTATTTTCAATGTCTTTGTGATGATCTGGACCCTTATGTCCCCAAGATACAACTTTGTCAGCAACAAACAAGGATCAGCTCTTCTGTGGGTGCATGCATATACATATTTTAGCAAAAACAAGAACACTCTTATATTATATATATTGCTTCAGGAATGCAAAATGAAACATCCACTTGGATGATGCAGGAGCTAGAGTACAATCCATTTAATGCTGCATTTTATCACAGTGTAATTTTTTTCCCCAAAATTAATCTGATGGGTAATTCCAGCACAGAACCAGAATGTAGTAAATTATCCCACCTCCATCTGATATAATGGAGCAAATCATTACCCACTGTAAGTGAGTTTTAATTTTTCACAGTGGAAGAAGACAATTACAGGTCAATCTGTCAATGGAATAATTTGAGGGACTAAAACTAGTTGACCTTTCTGGTACACTCTTCCACGACCAGAATTGCTCTCCTGCTAAGCAGCAGCAGATGGCCAAAGCTGAGTGATTTTGCTTCCTTGTGAAAACTAATTTGTTTTTTGGAGTTATTAGATATATAAAGAAAGAAGACACAAGCACATCTTTACTTAAGAATCTTAGCCCAGCACCCAAGCACTTTTGGAAAAGGTGCAAGTGTCTGGGCTTCATTGAGGTCATGTGTGGCTGCTCCAAGATCACCTGCAGCTGCTTGAACTGCAGTTTTAGCCTGGAACACCCATGCCAAGGGAGCTACAGAAATGCTGCTCTCGGACACTGCATGCCAGAAATGGCAAAGCTGGGGGTCACAGCGCAGGAGCAAAACATGAAAATGCAAAAAAAAAGCATGAAGTTGAGAAGATGAAAACATTACGTGAAAAAGAAAAATTAATTGGCCAAAAATAATTTTTAAAACAAAACCTGAGGTCATGGAAGAAGAAGAACACAAAAGTCTTTAAGCCTAGCTAAAGAATCTTCTCTTACACATAATCAGGATAGAATCAAAATAGGGGATCTGGAAGAAGGCCCTACAGTAAAAGTGTTACTAGTCAGTTTCCAGAAGCCAAGAAACAACAACAAAAAATTACTTCTGTCCTCATATATTAAAATAGAGACATTGTTGGTTTTAATCTGCTCAAATTTCTTTTATTTATGAAAAAGGAATAACACTGGTGCAATAGATGAAGGTTCTCCAGAGGAACACTTAAGAAACTGTATCTTATTTTCCCCTCTAATATTCTTAAGGCACATGGTCTTCAATATGAGCAAATCACTTTATTAAGCTTGTACATACCTTAGATATGACTTTTCTGGAATGTTTATGTAGTACATTGTTTACATAATTTAAGTGCAGGACTGTATGTACTTGTATCATTGGTTTCCCAAAAAGTACCCCATGCCATGAAAAGGAGGTAACTTTTCTGAAGTCTACAGTTACTAATAATCTAAACTTTTTTCTTCTTTAAGCAAGCTGCACATTTTTCATGTTAGATGAAGTTATGAGGCCACTTGGGCAAATAGCATTTTGTTAATATGGTTTTTGAATATATTTTGATGTCAAGCAGAGCAGGTTCCCTAAAATGATTTGTTTAACAAGAATTTGTATTCAACACTGCTCATAAATAAACAGAGCTTAAAAAAAATCCACTCATTAGTGGTGAGTGGGAAGCCACTAATTCCCTGTTGCAGGTCCTAAGCCAACAATTCTGGCTAGTTTTGGGCTTTCATTTTTAAAGCTATTAAGATTAATCCTTTTGAAATAAATAAAGCATTTCAAATGAATGTATGAAAACCAAAAGAGTGAGTTCTTCATTCTGCAAAGTGCTTATGCACTACTCACAGTTTACCTAGAAATTAAAATTTCTGCTCAGTTTTGATACTATTCACCTGAAGATGTCCAAATAAGAAACCAATTATCAGAACTCCTGTTATTCTTCAGACACACACACACACCTGATGTAAGCAAAACAAAGGATTAGTAAGGAAGGAAGCAAAGAAATTAAGGTCTTGCATTTGAACCGCTTAACTCTGATGCATGACCTACAGACTAGCATTAAGTCCCTTGTTTACACTTAGCCATTCATGTAAGAGGCTAATCTGACTACATGCACTTTTGGTAAATTCTTCCCAGGCAGATGAATGGATTTTCCAGAAGGAATTGTTCCCATTCATAATCTGCTGGCAATACTTTCTGGGTCAAAGTACTAAAAAAGTTTTGCTTGTTGGAATGATGTATCATCTTAAATTAACACTAAAAATTCTCACTACTGTTGACTTATAAGGCATTGTGATGTAAATTATGGCTCCGCAGAGTGCTCACAGGCTCTAATCTCACTAATTCCTCTTCTGCATGCCTAAGACTTTAATAGTGTAGATCAAAAAAGCGTATCTGTATTAAATTAAATTTATAAAGCAAATGTCCAAGATAAAGTGATCAAGCCTAATGTGCATTGCATCTGGTCTTGATAATAAAAACCAGAAATAGGCTACAACATAAACTTAACCCATTTTATTAGCAAGTGTGGCTTTTGGGGAAAAAGTTATTGTCAAGCACATGGGAAGTTTGTAATCATATGTATGTGTGAGTATACATATATGTACATGCTTACACATGCACAAAGAGATGACGTACTCAGTCTGAAAATTATGCAAGGATTATGCAGGCAGTTCATGCTACTTTTAAGTAAAAACTTTTGCTACACAAGTAGGAATTGGAGGAGCCTATTTCAAGCCTTCACTTTCATAAAATTAACAAAATTGCAATTACGCAACATTAAGGCAATACACGCGGTCTTTTTTCTCTAACTTAGCTTTCTTTGCACATCTGAGACATCTGCTTGGAGGAAGATGGGAAAATGTCACTTTTAATAAATATACAGTGCCTATGGTAAATTAAGATTGTATTTGACAATGTACAACAGTACATAGGAAGTAAGTTTGTTAATGCTGATTATCTTACAAATCTTAAATAGATTTTCAGAAGCCATTAAAGTAGTCATCTTCAAATAACTTATCAGGGAAAAAGTAAAATATGGTTATGTGGAACAAATTCCTTCATATAAAGACTCTTTTTACATGGTTTCCTATCCAGGATGATCAGTCTTTCCACAAGAAAAGGAAAATGTTTTGGGTCATGTTTCCTATTGTCTTTGAAAATATCACTGTGTAATTTTCTGACAGTATCCTCTTCATTGTCAAAAATTGCATGTCATTTTGTAGTTCTTATTTCCCAAGCAAATGCGTTGAATTTAATGGTTTAAATCCTGGATCTTGAAAGCAAATGTGCACATGGACTCTAATAGACTGTACAAATACAAATTCTGCTATAATCTGGTAACATATATTGAAATTGTTATTTACAATTCCATCTGAACAAAAAAAAACCAAAAAACAAACAACCAAAAAACTAGCACAAAGGTTGTTTTTGTTGTTCAATAACTTACACCTTGAGAACAGAGCACATGGCATAATGAATCTGTGACATGTCATTATGCTACAACGCCTGCCCAAACCACTCCTCCATCATCTACCAAAGCTCTTGATCTAAGCTTTAAAAACATTTTGACTTTATAAAAGAACTCTTAAAACAAAATAGCAGGATGAGAAAAATGTTGAAAAACTATTCTAGTTCCATATCATCTGTGTGTCTGGGCTCAGATCTCTGCAATCCAGCCAGGAGCAGAAAACTACTAGAAAAGACAACTTCTGCCCACAGTATGCCTGACTTGCACTGAATTTGCTCCCAGAGCAGCAGAGAACAACTGGAGAAAAGATTTCCATTTGGCACAGAGCTTGTCTGAAAAGACTTCAACTTCAAAACCACTCAGAGAATATTCTCAGACCAAAATAGAAACCTACATTCTCAAAAAGGACTTCCTGGACATACCTAAAATAGAAAGAAAATGGGCAAATTTTCTATTGCTGACAGATTAATTGTTCTAAGTACCCAGCCCTGCAACCTGCTGATGTAATTGCTCTTCTAGCAACTCAGTGAGCTTGTATTTCTGATGCCAAAAGATCAGGTTCAACCTTTAAAGCAATCCTGAAGGAAATCATGCAAGGAAATTGCTAAGGAGAAGCCTACTGTCCCCAAGGGCTGGAATAGGTATAGAGTGTTCCTGGAAAGATTTTAACTTGTAGGAGGGCACAATGAGGCAGACACGTTTGGATGCTGCTGGTACTGTCAGACATGCCTTCTGAGGTTTTGGCCTCAAGAATACATCATTCCTGAAAAGCAATGGATTATTCATGTCCTTCCCATCCTTTTTCCATCATTAGCACACCCCTGAGTAACTGAGAAGCTAGAAGTTTACCTTAGATGGTAAAAAACTCCTATTTTGGCTTTCTAATAGCTGTCTTTAAAATTACAGTGTTTTGGAGACCATGCCTGCTTCAAATTGCAGCAGTCCAAATGCATACATAAGTAAACACAATTCTGGCCAAAAAAAGAATTGTAGCCACCTTAAGCAATCCTTCTGAGCTGACATACACATCCAGAAATAAAAGCTCCTTAAAGGTCTGAAGCCACCTCTGACACTATAATTTTATATTACTATTTAGTTTTATAATAAACACTACAATATAGAACACCATATATATGATGTATATACCATACTATTATTATAGCTTCTGTTTTATCAATATATGAGTGAGAAGACAAAAGACTATCAGATGCATTATAAAAAAAGTTGCAGGCTTTCTTACCAAAAAAAAAAAAGTTAATGAGGGCAATGTAGCAAATGCCTCTGCAAAGACCTCTGGCTGTCATGTCTACTCTCTGCCCATTATGGGTAAAGAAACACTTGAACCTTCTAAGCAGCCATTTGGCAAACCTCTATATCTTTCATTTAGATAATGCTTTTCATGACTTTCCTTGCTAAAAGACATTTCTATGGAGGTGTACAAGGCCGTGTTAGATCAGGTCATATGTTGGACTCAATAATCGCAAAACTCCTTTCCAACCTAGTTGATTCTGTGCTTCTGTAGGGCTCAAAAAGGTGACATAAAGCTAGCCCTCAAGGAAAAGTAACATCTTTTTTTCTGTATTAATATAAATATTGATATAAATAAGCCAATCTGAGAAGATCAGATTATAAAAAATACTTCGCTGTTTCACACTAAAGAAGAACCCATCACCTCCATCACCCACTAGCACAGTGAATCACAATGATGTCATTCATCAGTTTACATAAAACATAAACTTTCAGCAGGAAACCAACAGTGTCTCTTGCCTCTTTCAATAAGGGAAGAGACAAGGCACAGATGACTTCTTTCTTCTTGCTTGCTGGTTTCAGGAGATTTTCCTTTTGCTTTGTTTTAACCAGTGTTTCTTGCTGTCCATTCATCAATGACACCATAAGGACACACGCTCAGAGTCCAAGACACCATGAAATGTTATTCAGGAGCAGCAACACAAAACAACATCTTAAATAAAGTTTGTTTGGGACAGAGCATTCATGAGCTACATGGAAAGAGAAGGAAGGCCTCCTGTTGCTCCTGTTCTGCCAGGGATTAGAGGTTGAGAAGAAATAAAGTAAGTTGAGGGAAGGACGCTCTTGCTTGTGCTGTTTTTTCATGGCTTAAGAAGAGATGACAAATCACATACTTGGAGCATCATATGACAGAGTAGCAAATGGGAGCAGGTATGAAAAAATATGCAAAAGGAAAATGAATGATAACTATAAATTTGTCCTAGGTTCTCACTTGGGATCATTGCTTCTCTCCAACTCCCACATCTCTGCTGGCCAGCTTGCACATTTCCAGATAGAAATAGAACCTCTATCTTTTTGTTTGAGGAGCTGGAATTCAGTGCTTGCAGCTGGGAAGCAAGAACTGTGACTGCTGCATGTGCAGTGGGACAATATTTTTATTTTATTATTTGTTGTTCTGGTCCTCTTCTTCAGAAACCATAAGGGAAAAACAATCTAGTGGGACTTTTTTACTTGACAAAGGACTTTATTCATGTTCCCTAGAAAGATCTAAAACCTCTCTACATAGGTGAATGCAATAGGCACTGCTTGAAAGGGATGGAATTTGCAGGTATACAGCAAAGCAAAGATGTACAGGATAAGTGCATGTGTCTATTCAAAACTCAGGAACAGAGCTGCATGCAACACAAATCAGAGAAGATGCAGAGAACCTCACAGGAGTTAAGCAGGGAGGGAAAGGGAGTAGATATAAAAGTATTTGTATGTATTTACATAGATTAAGTTGGGCAAATTGACAAGAAGCCAATATACACTTCTGGAAGTGGCTGGAAGCAATTGATTACAGGAAAAGGAGGGAAGGAAATCAGAAATATGCAAGTACTTCCAGAAAATATGCATTCATGTGAGAAGACTGAATGAAGAAAAGACTGAAGAGAAGAAAACGATTTTCCAGAGACAGAAAGAAAATCATAAGACACATAGCATGGCTCTACCTTGTCTGATGTGCTACATCAGAAAATTAAGAAGAAAAAAATGAACTTACACATCTTCAATTCCGGCTAAAATTTCCAGACTGACCCAGGCATGTCTCAGAGGCCCCTGTCCTTGCAAAACAGCTCCTAACAGTGCTCCAGACATTCTTCTTTCTCAAAGTCATGACAGCCTTGTGTAATTGAGGTTTTCTCTCAACTTTTTCTTTTAACACTGTGGCAGAAATGCCCAAGAACTGATGCTGTGTCTATTTCCAGAGACAGCAGTCCAGAATTTTATTAACCTATATCAGCCATGGCAAGGGTTACAGGCTCATTTATTTAGTGCATTTATTTCTCAAAACCAACAACTCTATTAATGAAACGAGAAAAAATAATAGTGCTAGAGATGCTTAGTTTATAATACTGAAAAAATGAACAAATTTGCTAGTTAAAATGTTATCTTTGGTCCACTCCTTCCTCTGATGCATTTGTCAATTTAAAAGTATGTGATTGATCATGCAGGCATTCATTCTAATTTCTTGTTACACATACAAATATAAACCAATACATTCGTTCATGTGTGTAGATGCACACATTTTCTTTCATAAAAATCTAGGAGCTAGATACATTCTTGCAGTGCTAATGGAAACCCACTGTTCCTTCCTCTTCCCAGTTTCTCAGTTCTAGCAGGAATCTCTTATTTGACCTTCAGCAAGACATTTCAATTCTTCGTGCTTGTGTTTTCTCATCTGTAAAATTAAGGCTATAATACCTACCTACCTACCTCACAAGAGGTACAGTGTTAAATTTAATGCATTAATGTCTTAAAGTGTTTTCAGACAAATGGATCAAACCCACTACAGGATGTAAGTTATTATTAAATTATGCTTCACTGAGTTAATGCTATTGCATTACTGTATCTGATTAAATAAGAAAAAATATTCAAGCGATGCTTCTTGGATACTTTTTTCCAAGAGGGTGAAATTGATGTTCACAAGCCTACAGATGGACTCAAAGTCTTCTTTTGGAGACAGAAAGATGTGAGGAAATCTAGTAGTCAACGGAAATGAAAGAGTCCTGGGGAGTGGATGGTTATGAGGGCATTTCAAGCAATTGTGAAGTAGAGCAACTTGTGAAGCAGAAATTGTGCAGCAGAAGGTAACTGCGCCTTGTGCCCCACTGTGACACATCAGTCTCTGGAAGCAATAGGGTCTCTGTCCATCTCTGTACCAGTGGGACAGAACACCCCCTCTGCACCATCCCGTTAACTGCTGCATTTGGCCTCCTCTCAGAGTAATGAAGCACAAGATCTGTAGCCTGGACCTGCTTTCCTGGTGGATCCAACCACCTCTCAGGCACAGCTCAGAGACGTTTTGAGTCTGTTCAGTCACGTCAGCCAACCCATCTGTGATGGACGTGGCACATAAAAATGTCAGTTGTAAAAAGGGGGATTTATGGCAGGAGGGTTGTTCATACCTGATGCCTCTCCTACATCTCTTCTTGACCTGATGCGCAGATGCCTGGTCTTGTCCTGTGATCTCACATCAGGATCTTGTTGTGGGGGGATAAGGGGAAGGAGTGTTTGGAGCAAGAGCTGCAGGAAGATGAGAAGGGTTTTTGACAGCATGTTCAGTTGGATGTTGTACTGGTGCTGATGCCGCTGGTCCCAATGCCATCAAGGCATTTCTTGTGGATGACAAGGAATCTAGGAAAGTAGTGATTAACATGCATATCAGTGTGATTGACAAGCTAGGTTCCCTGCTCTGTGCTAATGTATTGCACGGATAACAGCTATTCTAGGCTTACCAGAATCAGCATACAGATTTAGAGCACAGATTTAAAACAGAAATATTTATTATCTTTCCCAAATAAACAAATAAAGAAAATTGCTTGATGGATCTCTCTGCTCAATAGACCACAGAGATAAGATTCTGCCTGGTGACAAAATGTTTTTGCCTTGCAGGGTTCAAATGGATACAAGGCAACATTCTTTCAGATTGCACTAAGACCAATTCATTTGCTTTCCCGTTCCTCCATCTCCAATTTATCACTCCAAAGACAAGGAAAAAATAAGTACAACATTAGGTTTGATAACCTTCTGATAGCAGTGTGCTATTAAATATACACAAATCAGGGAGCTTGGAAATACTTAAGCCTTCCAAATCTGCCAAGAAGACTGAAATGGAGGTTGCAAAGTCTAAGGTTGTATATATTTTATGTCCTTTTTGAGACCATGCTGTATTCATCAAAGCATCCATTCTCTTTTTCTTTTTCCTCATCAGATCTGCAGAGGTTAGACTACATGCTTTATTACCATACCAGTCAAAGGTCACACAGTCTTCTAAACAACAACGATGACACTTTAATTTCTTGAGAAAAATCTTCCTTGATGTGAAAACTTACTACAAAAGCAGTGGTGTCATTTTTGTTTGTTTGAATCCCTGCAGAACTGCTGCTGTGTAAAACGTGTGCCGCAGCTCCTAGAATTAACTCTGTGTGATAATTCTAGTTTCTGCTGGTATTACACACAAACATGCCTTCTCAATTTTCTTCTCTTCACCAAGGCCTTTCACAATCGCATCAGTTTATTTTTTAATCCATCTCATATTTTAGAGAATTGAAATCAAGTGCCTGAAGTTGATTTCATATTAACACCTGCTTTATTTATTTGCTTATTTGGCTGACTGGTAATTTTTAAGTTCCTAGTATAACTCTAACATATGATCATCCAGAATCAGTCTCCTGCTGCCAAAAATTATCTGTGTCCTTTGATTGAAAGATCAGCCACTTCCTTTGGCATTTTTATGCCAAATGTTAACTCTGGATCCCCTTTTAGCAGCAAAGAAGTAACATTTCACAGTCTGTTACACAGGGAACAGGCTACTTCTGCATGTACTTTCAATCAGATGATTAAGTGTAAGGACCTGAATAACCATATTTCTGAGTGGTAAGCGTGAAAACGAATTGTTGGAATATCTCCAGCTAGGAGACCACTACCTGATCACTCTTGCACCAAAATGGTTTCCTTCTATCTCTCATTTTAGTGATGTCACATCTTCTAGTACTTACAGCTCTACCTTACATCAAGGCTGGCCAGAGGAACAATGTGATTTATATCTCAAAGCCATTTACCCAAAATAAACTACAGTAAAATAAAGTATGCTCAAAGGTGTAATTTCAGACTACTATTGTCATGGGAAGATAAAGTACGTAAACTTGTATTTCATTTAGGAATAGTGCAGCAATTAATGTTTCCAGTAATGTTTGAAGTGACTGATTCAGCAGGCTGTTGCAGGGAAGTGGGGCTGTTTAAGCAGCAAGCTAATTTCTGGGTATCATTTTTACGCACAGAATATAACATCTTATTGATTATCATTTAGCTAATTACAAGGCCAAGATGAAATGGCACTGTGTATGAAGGAAAAGGTGTAGAGAAGGAAAGCAAGAACCAGACTGAAAAATTAAGCAGATGCAGTGAAAAGTAAGGATGTCAAGTCATGAGCAGAGTGAGAATGCAGGGTTTGCTGTCAGAGGTGACAAGAACATGGGAAAGCACAGAAAGGATGATCACTCTCTAAGCAGGTAAAAGTGTAGGCACTTACTATAGAGAGGTTTTTAATGATCTAGAAATGAACTAATTTGAGAGCTTTCCACGTTTCACTACTGACACACACAAAAAAATCCTACTATATTTAATACTTTAAGTTCTACACAATGAAAGGTCTGTTCCAGAGGTTTAGATCTTCTTTCTAGATATTTCACAATGAGAAAGGAGAAGGGAAATGGGGTTGTTTGGTCTGTGTGATGCAGCAAGTACATTTCTACTCCTGACATTTCTCTTCTTTTGGCAGCTCCCCCACAGATCACCCTGTGCATGGAAAATATAAAAGCAGCAGGACAGAACAGAACAGCAATCACAAACCTCCTGTGTATCTAAAGATGAGGTAGTATCTCCAGCACTGAAACTAAGAAACTATTTCAGTGACATCTGGCAGAATTTGCCAGATGTTAATATGAGAATTCATGCATAGTGAGACAGGAAAAAAACACATATATTCAGTGAATGAAGTGTACAACATTGAAGAACTGAGAAAAAGCAGCAGAAGTGAATTGTAAAGCAAAGAAAAAAATAGTAAGTCTCTCACAACCATTTTTCAAGCACACTGATTTAAATGAACATGTTACAGCTCTTTGTTATCCAGCGACAACTTCTTGTAATATTTTGGTGAATTTAAGGTAAGAGATCTTGCCTATATAAATGTGAAAGAAATAAAAATATATATGAATGAAGATTAAGGGATGTGTTATAGCCAATACATGACAGCTGGTGAAGAATTGATGGTCCTAAACCCTCCCTAATCACCTTTTTGTTTAAATGTATGTTCCCTTTCAGTAATGAACAAAGATATTTAACTCTTTATGTACAAATGAGGAAAAATTTTCAAATTAAGTCACATACATCAAAGACCTGTAGCCAAGTAAGGAAAGTGTTTATTGCTAAAGCTGGAACTCTGAATTTGTATCTGTTCCTCCAGACTGTTTCTCCAATCCATTTCAAACATATTCAATCTTAGTTCTATCCCCCAGGTAACACCAAGGAAAAAATATCAACTCAAACTTACACAGATCATGTCCTGAACTGCTGTGTAGATGTCAGATAGGGAGAATAGGTTACATTTTTAATTTTAAATTCCAGCAGAAATGTTCACAGATTATGGCCCCAAGTTCACCTGATTCTGACTTCCAGAAGGATTTAAAATGTAGTACTTTAAACTACTTCATTCACTTCAATAGCTGTGGAAATCCTTCTGCAGAAGAAACTTGAAGCTACAGGATACCACCAAGAGCGAGCTACCAGACACATTCCATGTGGAGTCTTTAATAAATTAAGCAGCCATTGCTCCCACAGACTCAGTTTCAGACTGAGAATTCACTGGACAGAACACATCTATCAGCTTTCAGGCCCTGGTCACACTGCCAGAATTTCCTTGACATGATTTTATGTTTCTTTTCTGTCTCCTTGATTCATCCCTGTCTCACCCTCCAAACACTGCCCATATAGGTTCCTGCCGGGCCTGCTGTGCTAAGCCAGAGCTAAGTTCTCATCCTGAATTGTTTCATGGAAGAAGAATGTCAGAACCCACCTTGGATTCTACCAGATGATGGTAGCACCAGTGCCAGGTACAACTTGTGTGAGAAAGCCACCCAAGGCTGTTTACCCCAGGCCACCACTCGCGAAGTGGCACATGCCTGCATTGTGAGCTCCCCTGTACAGAGGAAGTGAACAGTATCTATCTTAAGGATTCAGGACCATGGGGAATTTGATACCTGCTTCTCCTCAGGACTGCATGTTGTTTGAGAATATATTATTGCTGATACTCCAACTAAAAGTAATACTACTAGTACTACTCCTACTACTGCTATTGCTGCCAGAAATATTAATTAAGTAATAATTATCTCCCCCTATATTGAAATGTCATTCTTTCAGATTTTAACCAGCCATGACTTTTAGACTGGAGATTCTTTCATAATAAACAGGAAAATTGTTTTCTTTTTTTCTTGCCATGATTTTCAAATAATACAGATACTCTTTTCACCTTTTCTTCCTGATGTAATTTACAAATTCTGCCCTAAAAACATTTGGAGACTCATAACTGTGATTTTACCACTGTTGCTAATCTTACATATAGATTGACATTTGAGTCAGGTTTAATATAACAGATGAACCCAACTGCTGACTGGTTCCAGTTATGTTAAGATGTTCAGTGACTTGTAAAAATAGCAAAAAAAATTACTTTTCTGGCAGGCTGAGGAATTAACACCATACTGAAATACAGACCTTTTCTCATGTTGTTTTCTTTGTTGGGGAGATCTTTTCATCCATCTGTTATTAACAGTTCTCAATACAAAAAAGGAATTTATGGGATGTGGAAAAAGGAGCAGGCCATATGGGAGGACTATAGGAAAATCACCAGAGGAGGCAGGGATGTGACAAGAAAGGCCAAGGCCCACTTGGAATTAAGTCTGACAGAGGACATTAAGGACATCAAGAAGGGCTTCACAAGTATATCAGCAGAAAAAGCAAGATTAGGGGAAAGTAGGGCTGCTGCTCATTCAGGTGGTTGTTCTGGTAATGGATGACACAGAGAAGGAGGAAACACTGAATGCCTCTTTTGCCTCAGTCTCCACTGCTGAGGACAGCTCTCATGAGTCTCAGAACTCTGGGATAAGAGAAGGCCAGAGAAAGGAAGACTTTCCTCAGGTCATAGAGATCAGCTAGGCAGACTTCACCTGCATAAATCCATAAAACCTGATGGGGTGCACCCGCAAGTGCTGAGGCAGCTGACAGATGTTGTTATTCTGCTGTTCTTGACCACCTTTGAAAAATCATGGAGAATGGGAGAGGTGTCTTACGACTGGAGGAAGGCCATTGTTACTCTTATCTTTAAATACGGCAAGAAGGAACTCCTATGACACTACCAGCAAGTCAGCCTTACCTTCATTCCTGGAAAGATGAGGGAATAGGCCATTATGGAGGTCATCAACAAGCATGTAGAAGAAAACATAATCAGGAGTAGTCAGCATGGATTCACCAAGAGGAAATCATCCCTAACAAATCTGATAGCCTATATCATGACATAGTAGGATGGGTTGATGAGGAGAGAGCAGTGGTTCTTGTCTATCTAGATTACAGCAAGGCTTTTGAGATTGTCCCATAAAGTCCTCATAGGTAAGCTCAGGAAATGTGGGTTTGAAGAATGAACAGTGAGATGGATCAAGAACTGACTGAATGGCAGAGCTCAGAAGGTTGTGATCAGAGGACTAGAATTCAGCTGGAGGCCTGTAGTCAGTGGTGTTCCCCCAGTTCATTACTGGATCCAGTCTTATTCAGCTTTCAATGACCTGAACAAAGAATGCAAGGAATCATCAGCAAGGTTGCTGATAATATGGAGGAGTGGCTGATATACCTGAGGACTGTTCTGCCATTCATCAGGACCTTGATAAGCTTAAGAACTGTGCAGAAGGAAACCTAACGAGGTTCAACAAGGGCAGGTGTAGGGTCCTGCACCTGGGGAGGAATAACACCAAGTACTAGCGCAGGCTGGGGTCTGAACTGCTGGAGCACAACTTGGCAGAGAAGGACCTGGGGGTCTCAGTGGATGATAGATTTATCATGAGCTGGCAGTGCCCTTGTGTATCCAATGGTATCCTGGAGTGCATTGGGAAGAGTGTGGCCAGCAGGTAGAGGGAGGTGACCCTGCCCCTCTACTAGGCCCTAGTGAGACCACTGGAATGCAATGATCAGTTCTGGACTCCTCAATACAGGAAAGACAAGGAGCTACTGAAGAGGGTCCAGCAGAGGCCACAAAGATGATGAGGGTTCTGGAGCATCTCTGTTGTGAGGAAAGACTGCAGGAGCTGGGCCTGTTTAGTCTAGAGGAGAAAAGTCTCAATAGGGCATCTCATTAATGCATGTAAATATCTCAAAGGCAATAGTGCCAGACTGTTTTCAGTGACAAAATGAGGCCATAAACTTAATCACAAGAAGGTTCCACCTCAGTGTAAGGAAAGGTGGCAGAGCTCTGGAACAGGCTGCCCAGGGAGGTCATGGAGTCTCCCTTTCTAGAGACATTTAAAATCCACCCGGACAAATTCCTGTGTGACCTGCTGCGGGTGACCCTGCCTTGGTAGAGGGGCTGGACTAGATGATCTCCAGAGGTCCCTTCCAACCCTAAAAATCTTGTGAGTTTGTGATTTATCTGCCAAATGACTTGTGACACTGAGTACAAGAGTTGTGAACAATTCATTCATTTCCTCATGCTTTTGCAAAATATTGATAGCAAATACATGATTGCTCATAACTGATTAATATCAAACCATTTGAATTTTTACTATTCTTACAGAATTCAAGTTATATACAGATTAAAAGAATGTAATGTCCCTCCTTGTCATCATTTCACTATGCACTTTTCTCCCTTGTCTTGCCATCTGTTTAGGTGTTGGGTTTTTTTAAGCTCTACTATTTCACACTACTAAGACTTTGTAAATTTCAGGCTGAAAAGGGAGTTGAGTAACATGCATGATTTTGACTCTTTAATTTTTTGGTTAAGTAAAATATTCAATCTTTATCAATTTTACTTATTTTTGACATTTTTGATCAAATAGTAAATCTAGCAACCTCATAATTAGTTCTTACACAGAGGTTTTCACCATAGACAAAGCAGGAAACTATCAGTCTGTCAGTATTTCAGATGTTCCGGAAATTCCTTCAGTGTTTCCCACTCAGGCTCAAGTTAGGTCATCTTGCTAGACAATCACAGACCACAGAATGCACAAGTCTGAAAGGGACATGTGAAGAATCACCTCATTCAACATTCTTGCTCAAAGCAGAGTCAGAAAAACTAAGTTGTCCAGGACTGTGTCCATTTGTGTTTTGAGAATGTCCAAGGATGTACAAAATCTCTAGACAGTGTTCCAGTGTGCAACCTCTCTCATAGTAAAGGAAAAAATATTCTTATATTCAGACAGAATTTTCTGTTTTACTTTATGCCCATTACATCTAGTCTTCTCAATTGGCATGAATGAGCAGAGTCTAAATGTTTCTTCTTTACACCCTGCCATTTATAAATATGGATAAGCTTTCCCTTGACTTTTCTCTCCTTCAGGCTAAATAATACCAGCTCTCTCAGCATCTCCACATATGAGAAATTCTTATAGACTTGATCCAGGGGTCCATATCCCAGATGTATCAGGGTGCCCAGAACTGGCAACCCAGATGTGATCTTACAAATGCTGAGTAGACAAGAAGGGTCACATCTCTGGACCTATTAACACTCTTCCTAATGCAGCCAGACCAGGACAGTGATGGCCTCTTCTGCTGCAGGGGCACGTTGCTGGTTCTTGGTCAGCTTGATGTCCACCAAGACCTTTAAGACCTTCTCGGAAAACCTGCTTTCCAGCTGGTCAGCCCTAGTGTGTGCTGGTGCCACATGTTACTGCTCCCTGAGAGAAGGACTTTGCCCTTCCCCCTGTGGAACTTCATAAGGTTCACTGCTCCGGCCCATCCAAGTCCCTCCCTGCATCAAGGCACACGCACCTGGTTTATCAGCCATTTCTCCAAGATTTGTCTCATCTGCAAAATTGCTAAGGGTCTGCCCCATCATCCCGATCACTAATTAAAACGTTAAGTAGTGCTAGACCCTTTATCGATGCCTGGGTACACCCCTAGGGTCTGATCCCCCTCTAGTCTTCATGCTGCTGATCACTACACTTTGAGCCTGCCTGTTCAGACAGCCTTCAGTCCACCCCCACAAGCCCCTACTTCACCAGCTTGTGAGCTTCTTGATCACTTATGTTTTTTGGAGGTTATCACCAATGCCCTCCAGAAACATCCTGAGCTGCCTGTGCCCTTCTGTGCTGTCCCTCCAACAGACATGAGAGTGGGACAGGCCGCCCATGAGATGAAGAGATGATAGCTCAGTACGGGAGTTGCACTTTACCTTCATACTAGTGAGTCACCAAATACCATCTGCTTTGCCTTCCCTTACATACAGTATTTCAAAACTCAATTTTGAACTACATTTTCTACGTAATGTGTTCCAAACTGCTGAATTATCTTGGTAGTCCTGCTGGACTCAAGTCCTTATGGCAATGTCTTATGGGTATAAGAGAGCCCTTTCAACCCGACTTTGTTGAATTCCCTCTGCCTCCAGTCATCAAACATCTCTCCAGTCCAGTGCCATTTACAAACTTCAGAAGGGTGCACTCCGTCCCATCCACCAGGTCAATAATTTAATAGAGGATTTACACAAAATCATCTCCAGTCCTGGATGATCCCTGACACTGCCCAGTCTTTTCATTCTTTTGGAGGGATATATTTAGATAGAGGGCTAGGCTCTAAGAGACATGCTTTAGAATTGAGAAAGAGTATATTTTTTTTTTATTTAAGCATCTATCTCTATTTTTACTGACCCATAAAATTCAGTTAAAATATATTATTACACTACATTTCTGCTTTCAGAAATTTTGAGGACTCTGATCAACTTCACTCTTTAAGAATTATTTGGTTTGTTCTACACATGGTTTCAACTAATATTTCTGTTTTAGAACAATCAGACCTACATGAATTGCAATTACTGGAGCTAAATTTAAAAGCTTCTTAAGAAATACATGCTTAGTGTCTTACCATTATAAAGAAGAATGCTAAAATAAAGTTTCAGATAGATAAACTACATTTGTAAGTGTGAAGTTGTTAGCAAGGTATATTTCTTCAAAGTCAAACAGAACAATAAAAAGAAAATCTCTACTCTGCACAGGACAAAAAGGGAGGAAATTAAATTTCACTGCAAAAGGGTTGACAGGCACTATGGTCCTTATTTGACTGCCATACATTATGAATCTCTTCCCTATTTTGCTAATACCATCCATTACAGATGTTGAAAGGTCATGAGTCAGGCTCCAATATACCATGAAACTGAACCTATTATCATCATAAATTCTCATTGCTTATTTACCTTTGGATTTCAGAATGCACTCCTATTACCTTTTCAAGATTTACTCTGTAACCACAGAAGAGGCTGCATGTCTATTTTTAAATGAAAGCATTAGAGTGGCTTCCTGACCATTCATCACACTACATTCCTCACCGCCCCCAGTACTCACTTCAGAGATCTCTCCTAGTTGGTGTTTTTGGATTTTTTTCTTGTGCTATGGAAAGCGTCCAAGACAGCAGCTTCATTTCAAGGACCCAGTGTCTTCCCACATTTCCTTATGCACCAAAAGAGTCAGATTCAAAAGAATTGAAGGACGATCTGGGGCAACATTAACATGAAATAATAACGGAAAAAAAACATTTTATATATCAGTTCAAACAAATTAGAGGAACTGGTACATGAAAGGACTGTCTGCATGTAACCCACCTGTGCATTATGCATTGGGCAACACAGGAAGTGGACTGACACTCAAGTACAACAAACAATACCAAGAGTCTATGTTGGTATCTCAATGAAGCCAGAAACCACTTGCATAAGTAAAAACTCATGACTTGTGATTTCTGGGCCAAGAAATATTTCATTCAAGTAAAATGCAAAAGTCAACATAAAAGAAAGCTTGGGTCTTTTTCTTTAGGGGAAATAAGTTGAATAAGTCTCCTGAAACGTGATACTTGGAATTGACCCCCACTTTCAAATCAGATCCCAGCTGTGCAAAGGCATCTGCAGGCCTTTGACTAGGTTCACCCCCCATCTCTGAATCCCTCCTATTAGACTTGTATTCATATTTATGATGGATTACAGGTCATATATAGATGTATCACTGATTTATCTAATATCTGTGTATAATATTGTATCCACTGATTTTCCATTTCATTCGTTATGCATTGCACTTTGATTTTAATGTATTTGCTTTCCTGATACATCTGCCCACTAAGTGGGAATTTTAATTGAAAACTAAGCTTGAACTCACTTAGAATATTTGAAATTTAGCATATCATTTTATATTATCTTACCAAATTAATTACGTATGATTACATATGTGTGATAAAACAGTCTGAACTATGGCTGAAGTACAACAGTGATGATAAATTACAAATTGCTAAGTTTGGGAAAAGTGACTATGAGTAGACTGCCAGAGGATCAGTGTTGGAACAGTCCTGTTTAACATTTTAATTTTTATATTGAAGACATAAACAACTGGTTAATTTGCTGAAAATTTGCTGATGCTATTAAGCTTGCTGCTACTGAGAATACTAATGAAGGCAAGGAACTTAGTTTAGAAATGTGTTTGGAAAATAACAAAAGAGATTAAATTTTCAGGGACATAAAAGCATGTATTAGCAAAATCATCCTGCAAAATTAAAATATCACTAACAAAACCAATCTGAACACAGTTCTAGAAGAAGCGGTGGAAGCAGAAAATTAGATAAATGCCAATTCTTCAGTGGAAGTAAGGAGAGCACATATTAGGTAACACAGGCTGGGAGGTAGCTGTCCCTGAGGCACAAGGATTGGTTCCTATTAGTGGATTTACTTCTCAGATGCTAAATGGATGCTCTGTCATATAAAAACTTAGGTAGTATCCAGGAATTCCATTAGGACACAGACTTGAAGGTATTTCCTAGATTAAAAAGAGATTGGTTCATGAGTAGGAGGGTGTAAAGAAACTAAAAATGCACCATTTTGCTATGCAGCTGGTCTAGGGGGTAGTGGTCACCATGAACCTGAACAGCACAAACAAAAAATCCCTTTCTATATGGCCAGATGTCATATAATCACAACAGTGTGATTGATTTGACCAAACTTAGAGTTATATTATAGGTTAATAGAGACAGTGGAAAGAATCAGACTATAGTCCAGGATTCATTGCATCCTAAAGCAGACATCTAAATGTCTTGACTGTAAAGGCTGATCAACTCAGACACACGTACCTAACAACAGTGCGATGAATCAGACATCATCTTTGCATCCATCATCACTTCTCAGCTCAGTTCAGCTTTGATGGGCCCTTTCTATACACCTGCATCCTGGTTATGGATCAGGTCTTAGGCAGGGAACTCTGTAAGGCCAAACTAGCAGTACTCATGTAGAGTACTGTAATGCTAAGAATGAAAGCACTCTCAGCAATGATCAAGGCAGAAAACTCCACAAGTGCAAGCGTAAAGCAATGAGGATAAGGAGAATGGTCTGAAGCCAAAAGAGGGTGGATTTAGATTAGATAGCAGGAAGAAATTCTTACTATAAGGTTGGTGAGCCACCAGAGCAGGTTGGCTAGAGAGGCTGTGGATGCCCCACACCTGGAATTGTTCGGGACCAGGTTGGATGGGGCTCTGAATCTAGTGAAAAGTGTCCCTGCCCATGGCAGGGGGGTTAGAACTAGATGATCTTAAGGTCCCTTCTAACCCAAACAATTCTATGATTCTATGAATGGGAGCTTTAGAAATATCCTAATAACTAATTTTATTTGCAGTTTTCTCGCAGAGATTGAAAGGCATGTCTATAAATCAAAAGAGCTCTCATACAGGACAGCTGAAACACAAAGCAAGCAAATAGTCATTCAGATTTTGTATTCATAACTAGCCTACAGTCCCACACCTTCTCCTTTAGTACTACATAGCTACACATATTTATACACACAGGCTTTCTAGGGAAACAAAGTCAAAGAACAAAACGTCTGTCATATTGTTTCTTCTGAGAGAAATGCATATTTATAAATACAGTGTTCTGTAAATAAAGATTAACAACCTTGCAATGATATGGGAAACACTGTAAAATCTTAAAATAGCCTCCATTTCTCATGTTGATTTTTTTGTCATCAAGTGGATGAGTTTCAAACTTCTTTTAAACAGAAGAGGTAATGCTGTGGTTGTCTCTATCAAAAATATTCATATTGGGACAACTGTAGTCTAAACTCCTTATATTTTATGGATACAATATTTTATGGTAGATACAGCCTGTATCTCAGCATTATGCAAAGACAGAAGAGTAAGTGTGTGCTGACAACTCAAGGACATGGCAAAATTTCTAAGGACACTTTTACCTTCGTACACAATTTTTAAATAAATAGGGGTCTTCTTGTATCAGATATCATTTGCTCTTTGGACCTCCACAAATCAGTAGGAACAGAAGTGCCAATTGCTTTGGGAACCATGCTTCTACAATGTGAGGTTAAAGTGGGAGTCAAGTAGGGAAATGGAGAATGGTGATACTCCACTGTTCTCTGTCTGGAAAGCTAATTTGATGAATGGTGTAACTCCCAAAAATTCTGCCTTGCAGCAAGAAAATAAAAGCACTTCCTTGGTTCATCACAGCCAACAGAAAGTGACGAGAACATGATCCACAATCAATATACAGAACATATCCACAATCAATATACAGAGATCACACTGTGATCTTAAATCTAACAGAGACTGTTATATATTACAACTGAAATACAAAATCAGCAAGGTTTAACCAGAAATAACATGGGAAATTGCCTGTTGGTACAGCTTTGAAAAAAAATGCAGCAAATTCTCTTCATCCTTGGATGACTCTGAATAAAAATTACAAATCTTTCTAAAAGATAAATTACAATTCTGAGGGAGACTGGTTAACCTGCTGCATGAATCTCTTGATGGATAGAGTAACTGGTCCATGGAAGGCTAATGAAGTCAAGATTACCATATTTTGTAAATTAATCTACTGCTAGGTTTTTGACCCCGTTAGGACAGCAACAGTAACAACAAAAACTAGGCAAGAAGAAGTAAAAGTTCTTGTTATAAGCATCTCCTAAGACTTCTACCACTATGACAATCACTGCCAAGTTTAAAATCACTGCTGATGTACCAATATCTCTATGCAAACATCCCTTTCAAGACAAACATTTTTTTTTTGCATTTAATTAATCTAGTTTTCTCTGCTGTTTGGTATGTAGGTTGTGCTACAAAGGAGAGGCTTTCTGGTATTTCTACCAGTTCCTCCCATGATTTGCCATATAGAAAGTTCTTTGCATGACCCCTTAATAACTAAATCTTAGTCCCAGCAATAAAATCTGGCACATCACCTGGCTCTAAAGCATGTCTGTATTATAGCATCACTTTGATTGCAGCTACCAGCACAGCAAAGTTAAGAGAAACAACCCTCTTGACTTTTATATCTTCCCACTGCATTCCTACCCACCTCACAAGGTATATGTCTTACTTTATTAGTACTGGTTTTCAGGTTTTGGGGAGAGAAGCTTACACTGGAGTCAATTACTTTGGCTGTGGTTTCTGTCTATGCGGACTTAAAGACCAGAGCTTTCCATCTTTACCTTGTCAGTTTCAGTAAAACCGTTCTTTGTGTAAATGAGAATTGGATCAAGAGTATTTTTCCCATTGTTACACAAGTACCTATATGATTGCTTTGATCAGTAAGGTTTAATACATATCACATAAATATTAAAAATCAATTCCATCTGTTTGTCAGAATTTCATGTGAAATTTCTTACGTATCAAGAAATTCTTGTTTCTATTAGGGTTTTTTTCAGAATAAAGACATCATTTGGAACAAAGTTGCAAATGCAATTCAATGTCCCTGCCTTCAAAATAAAAATGAACAATTATTTATTTGGAGAGAATTTAATCATCAAACTGAGAAAGTAACTACAAAAGACTTTGTGATTTTCCTTCAATGATGCATTTAACATAGTTTTCAGAAAATGTTCCATTCCAGCCTGAAATCTGTGAAATACAGTATGAAGTACTTGTAGCAACACTGGATCCACTCAGCAAAAAGAAGCCAATTCCTAAAAAAAAAGTAAATAAAAATTCATTTCTCTCTTCTTCCTGTTGCTAAATACCTCTGGTGTTAACATCCCTCACTATAGCTTCAAGCCGTACTCCTTCAAATACAGCACTTTGATCACATTTGTGTCTCTGAACTTCTTGTGGTTTAGCTGGTACTAAGCCATGCACTCCTAAAGGATTCCTATGCTTGGAAGTTGCTCATAAGACATCGGGGTGACATTTTTCCTGATCCTTCTTGTTTTAAAACCCTGTGAAACGCCTACTTCCTCTTCACAACATTTCATCGGCCTCCTGTTGATGACTCCTTTCTCTTGGATCCCTGCCTCTCTCCTTACTGTGGGCAGATGAGAAATCACAGAGCACCCAGAGTCAGTGGTCATGGCAGAAGAGAGGAGCTCTGGAGCAGCAGTGATGTGAGCCAAAACAGAGCATATGCTAAGTGAGAGCAAAAAGACCCCAGTTTCACCCAGGGAAATGAGGGTGAGAGCCATAAATGGAGGAAATGGGCAGCAGGAATGAGTTCTTTGACTCTGATGGACACAGAAGGTCTGGACAACAACTAGAATAATGAACACCCTCACAGAACTGATATACTCCCTTTTTAAAAAAAATCCAGATTACCTATGTCTAAAATATTTACAGGGCATCTCCATCAAATAAGAAAATGTTTCTAATAGTATGGTATCAGCTGGTACCAGAGAAGCAAAGGTGGTACCTGAAAGTAAAAGACATTTTTAATTTTAAAGATTGCCTATGAAAAAGAAAAAATTGAGAAAGCTAAATTGTGATGCAAAGGCAAAATGTCTAATCCTTCAGTGGAACTACTCAAATCAATCAAGTGGTCTTGCCAGTTCCTACTTTGAAGCAAAACCTGGTTTACTTCTCCTGTACTGGCTGTCCAGCAGGTTGCCATTCTCAGAGCAGTTTGTGACGTTACCACGCTTTAGCCAAGCTACAAATGATCTAGAACTTAACAGCAGCCTTTTTGGGTTTTTGTACTTCTTTGCCTTCACAAGGCCCCTGCGTTGTTTTATCTCTGCTTTACAGCGAAAGCTAAAGAAATTGCAAGATGTGTCTGGGAATGACAGCAGAGTGGAGATGTCATTGGTGTCATTTCTTTAGAGACTGACTGCACAAGTGACAAATCAAAATCATGCAAATTGCTGCATAAGCCACAGTATTCACCAGAGACTTGGATCCATTCAAACATAATACACCAGCATAAAACCTTGATGTTGCCCTAAACAAAGCATACTTATATGCACCAACTTTTCCAGAATCTTATTGTTCTGATGGATCTCCCTTTTTATTTTCAAATTCAAAGAGGCATTTTATGAAATTTTCACAATAAAGATCACAAAACATTTATGTGTAGAATTTCACAGAAGGAGAACATCCATGAGGAGCTATGAGCAGGGAGGTGCAGAAAAGGATCAAGTGATTTGTGAAGTTTTGCAAGAGGTTTTCCTGTTACTAGGAACAGAAAATCCCAAACACTGGATTTCTCCATGAAAGAGAATTCTGAAAATAATTAATTTTCCATTAATGGAAATGTTTAATCTTAATAAAAACAATAATTCCAATTTTGATTTTTTTTTAATTTAATGTGGAATATAGAGAAAAACATTGCCATCTAAACTGAAACTAATTTTGAAAAGAAAATACAAGAGCATGCAATTTCAAAAATTATGTCAAGGCTATCAAAACTATCCCTCCTTGCATTTTTAAAATTAACATGTGGTGATCATGTAGTGGTTTTGGTTCACCGATCTGAAATTTCTCAACCAAGAGGAAAGCAGTAATGTGGTTCCTGGTGTTTCTGATTTTGAAAGAAAATGTGCTCCGCATTAATAGTTTTCCTCACAATTTTCTCCTTATACAGGAGGTGAAAGCAAGATTTGAAAGCAGGACATGTTTCTCCAGCATCATAACATCTCATCTTTGAATTGGTGAGACTCTCCCTCCCCAGGCACAGCCCCTGCACTCCTGGCCAGCATGCAGCCACCACCCTGCTTCCCCACACACCACAGGACACTGCTGACCTGGTCTCCAGCTTTTATGGCTCGATTTGAGAGACCCAAGAAGAGCATTTTGTAACCAACAAAGATGGAGATGGTGGGAAGTGAGCTCTCTGGACCATCTGCTGAAACCCACGGAGAGCCAGAGGTGATGGAAATGCATTGTTACTTCAGGGTTTTACATAAAAATTCCCCCAGACACCTAGGGTAGTCTCTAGCTGACGTAATACAGACCTCCGCACAGGAGACATCTGCATCTACTCTAGGCAGCCGAGGCTCCCTTTATACTTCAAAAAAAATTTAAAAAAAAGCTTTCTCTAGTATACAATTCTTTTTATCTTAAAGATAGTCATCTAAAATAGGTTAGATGAAATTTTCCACATAAAACTGCCTATTCCTTGATGGCACAAGGACCCTAACACACTAGCTGAAGGAAGATATCCTCAACCCATATTTCCAAACCCAGGTCAGATGAAGGCCAGAGCCCTTCTGCCTTTGACATGCCTGGGAATATCCCCGGCTTCACAGTGTCAAATCCCTCTCCTGCACTATCAGCCCTCACTGGATTCATCAACAACTCCTCTGCTCCAATTCCTTACGGCTCAGAAGCAGTAACAGGAAAACAAAATGCCAGCCCAAGTAATTTTTCTCACACCAGATGTCTGTATGTACAGCACCCATATGGGTAAGGTGCATTAAACACAGCAGTTTCAAAGGCCTGAAATAAATGAAAGGTGACACTAAGAAGACAGAGTAAAGAGATAGAATTACATCAGTGAATAAAGACTGAGTCTTTTGGGGCCAAAAGTTAAGAAAAGTGTTCTGCTTTTTCTGTCTTTCTGCTGTATGAAAAGAAGCTCAAATAACATTTAGTAAGGATTAACATAAGACAACTGTGCACCCTTTGTACAACACTGAACCCCTTCTGCAGGGGAAAGTGAAACATTAGAATAAAACTGAAACTGGATACCTTTCATGATAGTTCAGAACAACTATTCATAAGGAATTTAGCCAGGCTTATCATCATTTTTCTTAAGTATATGACTTGGAAAATAAAGAGACATTGCCAGGAATCATAATTAAGACTTTTTTGAGTTGAAAAATACAGACAACGTAACACTTTTCTTCTTGTTTTCAGTTAGATTTTTCCAATAAAAGGGATATTGATATGACAATTTAGGAAAGCTAAAATTAGCATTTTGACCAGTATTTTATGGTTCATAATTTTCATGCCTACAATACTGTACTGAGAAACTGCATTCTCTGAGAGGGAAAATAGAATATCTTGTTCATGTGAATGTTAAATGTCAAGAACTGATTTACCAAGTACATGATCTGTCTTTTAATAACTTCCTAGGTCACCAAGGTACACAAGTTTTCAAACTCTCAAGTCTCTAAAATGGTCTGCTTTTGTTTCCTATGCCTGTCTTGGCGAACTGTTTCATGAAACATCCCAGAATTCGGGAATGTGTAAGGTGGAGTTACATGTCGTATGCAACACACATGAAACATAAAAAAGTCATATGTCGAGCTGCACACATGAAAACCAGTAGCTGTTTTGTCTTATTTATGGAATAACACTGGTGATGTATCCTAAAGTCATTGCAAAATGTCTGCTTTTTTAGTTAATGAATATACATGTACAACTCAAAACCAGTGTAATGCTTCAGTTTATTGCATCTTAAGCCTGAAGCATATTTTTTTTCCTACTTAGGTAGGATATGTAAGCCGTCATGCATTGAAATTTTCACTTTAGAAATAATTTGCTTATCAATGTCACTTTCACTGACTGTTCCACTGCTGGGTTTTAGGGGGTTGGGGGTGGGAAGAGGCTTGCATTTGTTTAATAAGAACTAAAATACATGCCTTTAAATGAGCTGACACACTGCTATGTTATTGTGTCATTCCATTACAAAGGAATCAGTTTACTAACAAAGAAAAGACAACCAGCTTTTAAGTCAGACTGTGATTTGTTGCAGCATTCCTGTCAGAAATGATACATGTTAGGGTAGACTCAGCCAAGTGTCAACTTGCAATGTGAGTGCAAATCAGCACTACTCAGAAAATCCCAGTGGTAAAGTCTATTCGTTTGCTCAGGCCATGCCCTAATTACAGCACGTAAATGTTTATTGTTAATGCCATTGCTAATAAAGCCCTGGTTTCTCAGCCCTTTAACCAGCTACAAACTCAGAAAACTAGGTAAGAATAGAAACATAACTTTGAAGAACCAACATATTGTTCTTTACACAACAGTAAAACTATTTTTAGACTTGCTTAAGCCTGTAAGAATCCACCAGCCTGATCACCCTGAGGACAGCATAGGAAAGACTCCAGATGTCAGCCATACGGTGAAAGACAGAAATAAAGTGATACTCAGACAGCTCAATTATACCTGGCTGCCCACCCCCATGGGTGAAAATCTCAAGGGCATAATTTCCCCTACTGCACTAAAAAGCTGCTCCATGGCTGGATTCACAAATCTGCAGAAGGCAGATTTTCTGCCTCCCCACATCCTTTGTCCAATGTTTCAAGGATTTGAACTCTCCACACAGCCCAGATTCAGCCCTCCTTCAGTTGGAGGCAGAGAAACACCTCCCCAAGCTGCCACTGCTTGGGCTGGCTGGAATAGAGAGATACATCAGTCCTGTTAACACTGTCCTTCTGGTATAAAAAAATAAACATTGCAGACATAGATGCACCATTTGACGGATATGCATCCATTCACCGAACTACAAGATCATTTTCATTTGCTCACTTTTCATTCTTAGTGAATATTTAAGCCTTTTTTATTTTTACGTGGAAGTGCTACATCATGAGTTTTCAAGGGAGTCCCAGTTAAGAGGAACTGACAACACAGTAATTAGGAAATGCACATTTAATCATGAGAGACCTGAGAGACATCAGTCAAAGAGAGCATTCCATTCTCAGCTCAGTGCTAAAGCCACCAGGTTATAATGTACTCCACTGAAGAAAGTTTCCCAAGGCTCCTGATGAAACAGCTTCATTTAATGCAAAGAATTCAGACAGCTCTTGCAAGAATGCTGCCCTTGCCTCTTGATTACCACTCACATTCTGGAGTAGTGACAGCTTAATTAGTTGAAATACAACAGTGGCAAAGCCAAAAACTGAACATCCTGCACAAAACATCCTACCTTTGGGCAGGGCAGTGCACCTCCCTGGGCAGCAGAGAATGCTCAAAACTTCAGGGGCTCAAGGCAGAGCACAACTCTCCTCCCTTTGCTCATGAATGAAGCTACAATACTGTTTTCAAGCCCTGTGCATCATCATGTATTGGGAGTCGTGATTTCTTTCAATTTTTTTTTTATTTCAGTAAAAGCAACACAATTACTTTTAGATGTAACTTTTCTCTCTTCCTAGCGAACGATGCCCTTAAAGTCAATTATCTGTCCCCTTAATGGCAGATCTTACATCCAAAGAGTCAAGTATCTGTTTTATCTACTTGAAAGGAAGCTAATCCAAAGGTTGTATAAGGTCACATATGGCAAGTCTAGGCTCACAGCATTAAAAAAACAGAATCAGCTCTCTTGCATTCATATTGTCCCTGAGAAACAATTAAATACAAGGACCTCTGCAGTGTGTCTGTAATCAGTACTTAAAACTCAAGAGTGTGTACTCTGGTCTCAGAACCAGGAAGAAAAATAATAAATTTAAAGGACCCACATTCTGTTAAGCTTTTACAAGTCACCATGACATGTCTTTTGCCAGAATAATTATAGATTACTTCAATATTTTAATTCAAATTGAGAGGTCAGTGCAACAGAGCTGAAGTTCTGCAATTCAAATCCACTAAATATTTATGTGGGGAAAAATATTTTCTAGTTGCTCCTAGAACTGGAAACTAAGTAAAACACAATTAGCAAATAAACATCCACCTCCACAAAACTGTCCATAGCCCAACCAAAACACTGAATCTGAGCAAATAAATGTAGGTTTTAGTTGCTGTCCACTTAAACTCATCCACACTTTCCATCTATTTAAGCTGAAATGTAACTGAAATGTTACTCTTTACATGAGAAACTAAGGGACTGCATAGCTATAATTACATTTTCAATAGGAACATACAGACAAACAAATAAAACAGTGAATGGTATCAAAAGTAATTTACAAGACAGGCAAGTTTCTTAATGAGAATAGGCAGTTGATGCATTTGTGTTCCATTATTAAACATGGAGGTAATTCTCAAGTAATTTTATAGCATATGGGATCATGTTTGTTATATGTTAAGCACTTCAAAAATTATATATAAGTGCTTATGAACCAAATACACTATTAAAATTACATTCTAATTTCTCCCCTGGCTAATTTTCTAGAGTTTCAAAAGAAGACATATAATACCTTCTTCCCATTATATAATGCAGCACAAGCATTATTGTTGTAATAATGTCAAATTTTAATAACTTCATCATAACAGTACATTACATGTTTAAAGATTTAGAGATAAGCAAACGTGTTGAGACACACTACTCTGCAACTTCTAAACATTAAGCAGCCTGTAAGCGTGTATGAGTCTGAGGGCATCTGCCCCACCACATGCCTCTGATGCGGGAAACAGAAATTCATGTCTGTGACAACCTCCTTAAGAATATATTTATGGTCCCAGATCACCCAGATCATGTGAGCTCCTCCTCTTAATTTTGTCCGAATTCTTCTGTCCAGGCTAAGAGATAGGTTTTAGAAACATATTGCCCTAATTTCTGTACAGAAGTTGAAGAGATAATTCTAGAAAAAGCTTCTCTCAAATTTGAAATTATTGCAGAAACAGATAGCATCTCAATATACCCAGCTTCTCAAAACCTTCATCTCTCATATCACCCTTTAATTTTTCCTTAAACTGGCAAGCAAAGCTCTATACCATCACTCTGCTCTGACAGCACAGCACAGGCTGCTCTCCTGCTCATGCAGAAGCAGGAAGAGAAAGGCAGTGATCTATAAAGCTGTCACTGTGGAAAGCTGGAAGAGCAAGATGCAGAAGACAGTGGAGAAGAATGGAGGAACTTGGCAGGCCATGGATTTGGGAATCACTTTCTGGGTACCTCAAACACTCAAGAGTCATAGATGTTTGCCAGCGCCCCTAATTTGCACACTCTTTATTCCTGCTTCTAGCACCAGTAGGGCATGATTGCATGATTACTGCAAGATCCACACCACAGTGAGGCATCCACCCAGGAGCCCAAACATCGCTAAACAGCCAGATTTGCTCTATCTCAGCAGAGAAAGGCTTGTCAGGAAGGGGTTCATTCACAAGCATTCTGAACTGTGCTCACAGAGGAGGCTCAAGCACTGCACAACTCTACACCTACATCCATTTACCTGCGTGTCATGGAACGATATCTGGAGTTCGTAGTTCTTCAGCATCCATCGATGTTTGTATAAATGTTTCAAGGCTAAATGGACCGCGGGCAACACATCTGCCGTTAGGTTTTTCTGCCCAATCAGGCAGCTGTTGGGTAAAAGCCCAAGAAGAGAGAGGCGAGTCCGATTCAGTTCCTCAGAGCACCTAATTATTAGTAACACAAACAGCATCAGAGTGTCTAGTTTCCAGCTCCAGAAAACCATCTTTTTTGGTGCTTTTCTTCTTTCTCTTTCTCTTCCCCAGCAGTCTACATCCCCTGAAGAGGAGGCCTTAGATTCCCTGGTTGCCCGACATTTTGCAGCTTTCCTTTGCTTCAGTCAGCTGTGTCCCTCTAAGAAAGCAGCTAATTGTTATTAAAGGATAAAGACCTCTCTACGACTGGCTTTTCCAATTTGGACAGTAATCCAGCTCACAGCAGTGCTGTGAATCAATACTTCACAAGAATAATCTCTAGGCAAATTACTCTGCCAAGTCTAATTTTAAACATGTGTCATTTTAAACATTCTGTAGGAGAAATATTCAACCATAGGTGACAAATAAATACACGTACTCATATGATTCCTTTGAAAATAGATATTCTAGAGGTTGATCAAAGTGGTTGCATACTGAACTCATATTTGAGTTGCATACAGCAACCTGTATGCCACAGGGTCAGAAGATTGCTTCTGTTTGCTTTATCTTGCACAAACACATTTTCTATTGGCATCATACACATCAAACAGAAAATATGAAGTCTTGCATATCAATAATATTTTATATACTTCTAGTGCAAAAGCTGCATCAGCTCAAAGCTGTACATCCTCTTCCTGGTTCTGTTTTTTGTCAGAAACCCCATGCTATCCTTAAAATCGGTGGTAGTTGTGAGAAAATTCAGCATTCAGGCCTGCTCCTCCCATCTACAGGCCCATAGTTTTTGACAGGCATTTCACATATTGTTGTAGCCAGCTAAGTAATTTCATCACACTATTTGCAGTTTTCCAAGTAATATGCCAGGCCACGAAATGGAATGGATGCTGTACACGCAGAAATGCAGAGAAAATAGTAATGCTGGAGAAAATCTCCCCTGCTGCTAATCAAAACTCACCAGGGTGAGAAGGGATTATACACAGGATCGCCCCACCATAGAACAACCTGCACCTCTGCTGCTCAGAACCCTCAGCCTACCTCACCCCTCGGAGAAGCAGCACCTTCCCTGCCCCTTTCACAGCAGCAGTGCCACTGTTCCAGTGCAGGCAGCCACCCGGGTGACCCCTCTCCTCCATTCAAGCAGCCCGCTCTCCATATCCACAGGAAGCCCCCCATGCCTACTGGAATGCTGGCAAGGGAAGGAAACACAAGGGCCAAGCCTAGGGGCACAGAGAGGAAGGAAACCTGGGAGATGCTTGCTTTTCTGGATAAAAAAAAGCTCTGATTTTCAGCAACTCTCATTATATATGCAACTGAAAAGCAAATTGCTTCACCGCCTTGTGGAAATTCAAGGTTTCAAAAGAATTCCCTGTGCCAAGCTGGGATGGAAACCCTAAACCTCAAAGGTTTTCATGACTCAATAATCTGAAAGGAAAACAAATGGAAGGGCTCATAAGCAGAAGGTTAATTTGGTATAAATCAAATTTGAAATTATATGTTCAGAGCTTGGCAATTTATTTTGTGAATGGCTGACATTAAAAAAAAAAGAAAGCATTAGTTTGCTGCAGAAAGTAAGGGTAGCTTGTCTAATTTTAATTTTAAGAACACCGCTTTCCAGGTCAACAAATCATTCTGAAACTGAATGCAACTAGAAGTTTTTACAGAAAATCTCCACTTAAATTCTAGTTATAAACATTCTAATTTATAATTACAATATATATGTCACACAACATGAGGGCATGGAAGTAAACAGATAAATAAAACTAAAGAGAGCAAAATAATAATGCATAAATAAGCAAAAAATATCTATCTTGGGCCCAGCAAATAGCTCCAAGCAGGTGATATACTCAATTAATCACCAACTGTCCACAGTGACCCTTCTGCCAACACACCTGTGCAACTGGATGGACAAGAAAAGAGCCCAACATTCTTATACACAAACACAAGGTGAAAAAGAAATACCCTTGCTTAGGATGGAGAAAAAGTCTTGCATAACCTTTGCTTTTTTTCATCATCATTGCCCATAGTCAGAAAGCAGCAAGGTTGCGTGGAGACTTTCATGTGAGGAAGGAAATATTGGTTTTCTTCCTGTGCAAGGCTATGGCTAAATCAAATGCAGTAAGATCAGAATTTATCACGGATATTTCCTAGACCAAGAAATTTGACACATTGTCTGGGCACAACACTAAGTAGGAAGCACACTCTCACAGCACAGTCTGCATAGCAACAATTTAACACAATGACTTAATAGGTATTTTCCATTCCTAAGCCTCATGGTTCTATAATGTGATTACTGAAAACATTTTTAAAACTTTTTTTTTTAACTTAAGATGAAATTCTTCCCTGAGCAGAGGGCCAGTATAGGCCAAGATGTTGCTTAAATCCCATTTAATACCTTTCTTAGAGGCTTAAATGGGATTTTGTTGGTGAACAGTCCTTGGACCAGCCTTCCTTATGAGCATTATTTCAGCATTGACTACACTAATGAAGCAGAGAGCAAAGCAGGCATTCATGCTGCCAAACCACAGCAACCAAGGTGCTCTGGACTTCTCCCCATGCCCAAACCTCCTCACCAGCTAAGGGAGAACATAGGGCTCTATTGAGTCATAGCTTCGTCTCATAGATAAAACAATAAAAAGAGTGGTTTGACAATCCAATACCCTCTTCAGCACTCAAAAAGACACAAATCTGCCACCACATCTCACTGAACCCCTGTGGCTTAGCCAGTGCCTTTAAATTCATGAGAGGGCAATGGCAAAATCAGAGAATAAATTTCAGCACCGCATGGATGGACACACATTTAAGGGATCATCTCCTTATTCAAAGCTCCATGAGAAGCTACAACATAGACCAGCCTTTTTCTCTTCTGCTGCTACTTCTTTGTGCCCTCAGCATTGCTGCATTTAACCCACACCTGCCAAAGGAGCAAACAGGACTGTGAACTAGAGCAGCCTCTGTCACTTGTGTCCTGAAAATCTGCTTCCTGACAGAAACATTCAACTATCTAACCAGACAATTGTTTCTTATATAGTAATTTTTTTGCTAACTAATCCTGTAAAACTTGCATCAAAAAAACCCCATGTTTCCATTTTTATTAATAAAATAGCTATATTTGCCATGTTCATGATTGATCATACAGGTATAATCTTCATTTTCAGAATAGCATCTCCTGAAGCTTAATAACTACAAAAGCATATAACTAAGCCTCTCTTACACATTTGAAGATAGAGGCTTTCAAGTGAGTTTGCCTAATACCCTCACAATTTACTACTAAAATATAGCAATGGTGAAATTTTACAATGATAAATCAACTCACTGCATCTTACATCCACTTCTCAAATGTGACGCTTTTGAAATAATAGCACTAATTTGGAAACTTGATTTCAGTGTCAGAAAGAGAAGGCCATTTGACTTTAAACACTGCCTTCCACACTGTTTTGGGGAGTTTTACCAAAAGTCAGTCACTGTTGTTCAGTACATTAAAGTAGCTTTTGCAAGATTTATCTGAAAACCTTAGGACAGAGCTGGTGACCAGATGACTCACTGTTGGCATCTCCTTTGTGAGTTCCACACAAACTGAGTAATATTCAGAGAGGGAAACTGTAGGAGGAAATTGTGCTCCCTCGTAGAAGCACTGTCCCTGAGAACTCAAAAATAGAAAAAACCCCAAACACCTGGCATAAATATGTCGTCCACAGCCAGTACTTTCCAAAGGCAAAAGGAAAAATCTTTTCTATGTTTTTCTCCTTGCCACATTATCCTCTAATTTTATATCTTTTAAAATTCAGTTCTCAATCCCCTGATCAGTATTTCTGAACTGTAAATCACTTAAACAGTTATTAGTTCATGTAAAAGCTTGATTATAGACTGTATTAACTATGTTAAAGACTGGCTATATATTTAAGCTATATGTCACCTCACACCTCCCACACACAGCTTCCTCCCCCTTGAGTAACACCCATTAACATTTATAGGATGTTCTAATCCCAGCCTCACATGTTAGTTTTTTTCAAAGCAGGTTATCATTCACCCTTTCTTGTCCCACGTGTCTCTGCTCTTGTTGCTTAATCGCTCAGTGTAATTAGAGTACAGAGCACTCGTATATCCTAAGAAATCTTGGTAACATATTGGAAAGTAATACATTTATTGTGGATGGCAACTCCTGTTCTGGCATTGAGACCAAGCTTCTACCTACTGGCAAGCTCAGCTTCACTATCAAGACATTACTGTCTGCTGTAACATGTCCCGGCTTTTTAAGTAGCTGCTATCCAGATAAAATTATTTACCTCCCATAGCACCATCCAAATGTGCAGGCTATCTACATCCACCAGTCCTACCAAGTCTGACTAGATTTGCTTGCAGCTAGACAGATTCCCTTTGAGAGAGCCAATGAAAATTTAGTTTTGCCTCAAACCCTGGTGTCTCACTTCTTGTGTGTAGGCTGAAAATTCCTCTGCCTCCTTTCCCTCTTTCCCAGCAGTGCAACACAAAGATCAAATTAATTTCCTCCATTCTGAATTGAAGGCTTGAAGAAAAGGGATAAAATTACCAGTATATACAGCAACAGTGAGATTACTCCCAAAGTAATAGGTGAAATTCTACTGGCAGCATTTTGAGAATGAAGATGCCCAACTGCAAAAGTTTGAGAAGTAAGACACAAGAACAAACAAAACATTGAGAAAAAAAATACAAAATCAGCAATTCATTCTGTCTGGTTTAATATTCAGAAATGGTTTAATCTGTAACTTGCTCTAGAGTGGATGAAAAAACGATTTCTAATAATTCCAAACTTTTGAGCAGTTAAGGAAAACACACTTTCAACCCTTATCTAAACCATCTCCTTTTAACCAAATAACCTTTATTAGATCTGGTAAAAAAATATGTTTGCTGCTGCAACTGCAATAAGGGCTTCTGCTGACATTGAGATAACACCTCCTGATACCCACCAGTGACATAATCGTGCCAGCCATATAGACCTGCCTCGAGTAACAAGGCCCTAGGGACAGAGTACTCCCACCAAGTCACTCCTTTTGTTTACTTCATACAAGCCGTTATTTTTGCCAAGGTCAAACACACCATTTTCAAATATGGGTTATTTATAAAAATGACTATTTTTTGATTGATTGTTTTTTTAAATATATCCATAGCTTGCATATTTCTCAGCTACAAGATTCTTGCGATGTAATAATCTAATTTTAAGAGATATTTAATACTGCCATTGATCCTGAAAGGATTTCTATCCCAAAGGCTGAGTGAAATCAGCATTTTATTCCACCAGGCAATTTGAAACTGTAAAGCAAGTAACGATGAGTGTCTTTGTTCTTAATTAAAAGTGGCAATTCTAGGTCTCCTCCTCATAAAAGCACTGCATTTTCATAGGTGGGCTGGCTTTCTAAAGTGCTGAGCATTCAGCAATTCCCACTGTTGTTGACAGAAAATGCAAATCACTCTGTGCTTTTGGAAAGCAAATCTTTAGTTCAGGGATCTAACTAGAAACTCTTTTAAATTAAAAA